>JAOEGS010015940.1:37024-48619 GCA_025447755.1 Corythornis vintsioides | reverse complement strand
AAAAGGACTCATATAGTCTACAGTTATTATATGGTTTGTTCAATAGTAGTTCAGAGAAGTGGCAACTTGGTAAACAACATGTCAGGTTTTTGTTTTTTCTACTTGGAAAGATTCTGTAATTATTTTAATCATACCAGCAGAAAGGAAAAAACTTTTTGCCTTTCTTTTCATAATTGTTACTTCCCCTTCCATGGACATGATTCTTCTTTTATAGCAGAGATGGAGATCTGAAAGTTGGGAGGAAAATCTAACAAGGCAAAGACTAATGGTGTACTACTTAGTAAAGTGTTGATATGCCAGTGTCCTTAGAGCCTATTTTAAGGTCTGTGTTTGTGATGGCAGATCCCCCTAAAGGAGCTTGGCTTGGCTCAAACTCAGAAGACTTAGTAGAACATAGCTCTACATATTATCCCATCAGAAACAAGGTACCTAATTTACTCAGCATAACTGATTCCAGACACTTCTGGAGTAAACAACACTTGTGGAGATTAACTAGTGGCTTCATGAACATCTTGTGGGGAAAGCTGCATTCCAAATGCTAGAAGTGCTATATGTCTTTTGCATACCAGGAGGGGTTTGAGTTTCATACAGTGGATGAAAGTGGAGACAGTTTTCTAGTGCAGGGAACTGCTCACGACCACAGGAGCTACAGGACAAGTCTTTAGCTTAGAGAGACAGAACTACATTATATACTAAGAAGATTATTGAAAAACCAATGTCTACAAATACATTATGGTTAGAATTTTGTGTTTCACTCAGGAAGCCAGAAAGGGGTTAGGATCCCATCCTTTTATTTAGTTTCTCTGCAGGGGAAAAAAGGAAATGAGTGATAGAGAACTGAAGATAGAAAATGTTTTCATTTGCACCCAAAACAGCAAATTTGGAAACAGATACTTATTTTCTATTAATCTTTTCCATCCCATTTCCACCTATTTTTCAAAAGTTGTGAGGATTGAGAAGCTGAGCTGCTGCATTTGTATTTGCAAGCCTAGCAGCTCAAATCCACCAGACAGGTAAGGGTGCAAGGACATGAAGAGGAGTTCAGTTGGCCCCTTCCCTACCCACTGTGCTCTGGTTTAAATTTGTGAAGATGCTGTGATGGGAGCTGTCAGGAGGGCATACCTCCTGAGTGCCACAGTTCTTAGTGACACTTTCAAGCAATGTATTTTTTGATGATTAGGGGTTTTTTAAACTTTAATCTTCTCTCTTTTGCTTGATAATGATTCCAGCTGTTACATAAACAAGTCTTAATGCTTGTGAGGCTGTAATAATCTAATGATACTGTAATAATGAAATAATGGTCCACCTGTCTTAGCAGAATATGGCTTTAGATGCACAAACATTATTGTAAGAATTTAAGCACCCTTTAGTTATTTAAATTTTTCAAAGCTCTTCACAGCATGTATACACAAGCCACATTTCAGATCTATAATGCTCTGCCATCAAGCTCAAACCAGGACAAATGCTCATCTGTTGCTTCAGATGGGAAGAAGATACAGAGACAGCTTCCTTCAGATTTAGTATAAACAGCAGGATTCCTGACTCAAATTCCCAAATAAAGCTAAGGACATTATATGCCTGGCTGCTCTTGGATTTCTGAACCTAGGTCTCTTAGAGTACTTGGGCATTTCCCCTTTGAAATGACATAGATTGTTCCATTTCAGTCAAAGCCATATATTCCTCCTCACTGCTGAATTTCTTATCTTCTAGAAGGGTTTCCTTTCTGCTTTGTTGGTTCTTCCATAAAGATAAACCAAACCTGTGCACACATGGGAAGACTTTTATTTAGGGACTTTACCTTTTCTGTGCTTTCTCTTTCTCTGAAGGCTGTGATGGACATGAAAGGATAATAGGAGTCTTGCAAAAGGTATTAAAAGAGGTGTTAAAAGGACTGAGCAAAGTTTTGGAAGACAGAACCTCTTAGCAGAACTCAGTACACTAGGATGCTTCAACCTAGAAAGGAAGTGACTGCACAAATGTGATCTGCAAGGTCAGAAGTGGAGGGAAGAGCGTGGGTGAGGACTGACTGCTCCCTGCCTGTTCCTGCACAGGAATGCAGTGTGTTCACTGCACAGGAATTGCAGCATCAGATGAAGCCTGTAGAGCCAGACTGAAAACAAGCAAGAGGAAGCAGTGGGTCATGGTGACAGGTATCAAATGTCTGGAACATGTTGCCAAAGGAAATAGTCAGGGTTAAAAGTTGACATGGTTTTAAGAGGAAACTGGACAAATTCACAAAAGAGAAGTCCAGTGGAGATTAATAAATGAACAAAAACTTAGTGCAGTTCAGGAAGTCCCTGAGCTGAAAATATTTGGGAGCTGAAAGTTGTTAGGAGAGAGCATTGTGTGTATGCATGCCCTGTTCTTACTTTTCCTTCCACATCTGCTTGAAGGTAGTATTGCTGAGAAGAGGTAGATGGACTTTTGGCCAGAGCCAAGAAGTATTCCTGATGAAGTAAGGTTGGTTGGGTTTTTTTTCACAGATTGATGGCAAAAAGTAGTTTTATGGTGCCTGTGCCTATAAACATCAGAAGTATAGGCAGTGGTTTCAAAATACAGATGATACAGGGTGACTCACATGGCACATTCTCAATATCTGAGCACTGTAGTACCCTGAGTGAGGCATCTGTTGGAGGAGCAGCAAAACAGCAGCTAAAATCCACCACGAGTAAGGTACATCCACTAACATGAGTGGCAGAAGCTACCTTTTCCAGAGGCAGTGTCTCCTCATGTTGCAGAGCTGTTATTACTCTTAAATCCTGGTCTGAAGACAAAATCATACTAAATAATGCATTGCTCTTGAATGGTCACTGACACCTATTATAACAGCCTCAACACAAAGCCTTCTGCCAGAGGACTCCATCCCATGCCTGATGGAGTTACACATTGCAGCAGAGGGTATTACTTGGCTAGAAAAAGAGGAAAGCTAAACCAGGTTTTGAAATGAGAAGTGAGGAGCTGGAGAGATGTGGATATCTGCTTAAGGAGAAGAAAGCACTACAGTTTTCCCAGGTGGGGAGGCTGAGACAGTCCATTGTATTTAAAGGGAGGGAGAAATAATTTAAAATAAGGTATAGTGTGCTGAATATGTGGCATGTGAAGTACCTCAGAGTTGTACAATTCCATGCTACTGGATCAGAAAGGATAAAATGGCATTTTTAACCTGAACATCTAGGTCACTGGAAAAAAATCTGCTTCTAAATTGTTGCAATAGACATATATATTTTCTTTTAGTCAAAGATGGCTCTTCTCATAGAATCACAGAATTCTAAAAATGTTAAGGTTGGAAAAGATCTCCAAGATCATCAAGTCAAACTTTCCACCCAAAACCTCCATGACCACCAAACCTTGTCCTGAAGTGCCTCATCTACACAGTTTTTTAACACCTCCAGGGATAGTGACTCCACCACTTCTGTGGGCAGCCTGCTCCAGTGCTTACCTACTCTTTCAGTAAAGAAATTCTTCCTAATACCTATCCTATGTGTGCTGGTGAAAGAATCCTGGAAAGAGAATTCTCACGTTACCACGTGGAGAGGAAGAGATTTAATAGCTATTTAACTGTTCCCTTGTTGCAAAAATACAAAGTTAACCTAATTAAGCAACAGGAAAAAAAAAAACCAACCTTGTTTTTGCTTAGGGCCTTTTCAACAGTTCATAAATTAGAGTACTTTTCACTTGGTAGGGTGCTTTTGACTGAAGATCTCAGACAATGTCAAAACTCCTTTAGCCTCATAGTTTCAAAACAGATAAATGGTACAAATTTTCCAACTCCAGTACTACACAGAATCAGTGTGTGGAAGGTTTTGTCTTCATCACTATTCTCTTCCTTCTAGTGCTACAACATTTCTTGCAAACATTTTCTTTAGGAATTTATTTAAGATATTTTGTGTTCAGAGATTAAAGGAACTGATAAGATGGATCTGATTTAGCTCTTTCTAGTCAGAGGCCCTCAAAGAATAATCTTGTCTATGTTTGGGTGAGTTCCTGATGAGATCTTACAGCAAAAACATCCACTTATATTTTATTGTGATTTTTCATGACTGGATTGTCATGAGTTAGAATTTGTCTTTCCCTCCATAAAACTGTGTTCCCATACACTCTGAGAGGCTTGTTGAAAGCAGCCATAAATGCTCTGTGTAGAAATTAGAGACAAATTGTCCACAATAAAAATAGGTTTTAATAAGAAAATTAAAACCTGTGAATATAAAACTGAGGAGGCTGCATTTTAATATGAGATTTATACATGAACAAACTGTTGCCTTACACAAAGCTGAGTTTTTACCCAAATAAATCTGTAAGAAATAATGATCAAAAGTTTTGTTGCTTTAATTCAGATTTCCTTTTTTTTTTTTTTACTTTCTAAAGCTGATAAAATCATGTCTCAATAGGCAGATTCTTCTCTGAACTAATGACCAGATTTCCATGCAACAACTTCAAATTTATCCAGTAAAAAGTGGAAAATAAAAGTTATCTACTTCAATTCCTATAACCAGGCAGTATCTTTCTTTTATTTACTCATCATGCTGTTAAATTGAAGAACAGTGTTAATCCAAAATTCAGGACCTCTGAGGAGACAGATCTGATAGAATCATTGTATGTGTATGTCACTACCATTCACTCTTTTTTATCTTACAGTTTGCTATTCCACAAGACACTCCTGAACTTGCTGCTTTTTTATATAATTCCACAACTTCTCATTACATCCAGAGAAGGGATGTCACAGTGGCTGAACCCCACAGGAAAAACTCTGCAAAAATATTGGTGAGCTATCTAAAAATTATAAATGGAGACAATGCATGCAGTGTATCAAAGTGACTGTTGGCTTGACTGCAAGTTATTTACAGACTTTGAAGTATTTTTCTGACTTTGAACCTCTTTATTGAAAATACTGTTTATTACATCTCATCATGCCACAGGTTAGAGATTTCATTTGACAGATCTTTACACTAAAAACCATGCATGCCAAATTCCAGGCTGCCTGTAGCCAGAGAGATGCATTTATACCTGAGCAAATGTGGAAGGCAGAAAGCTTGTCTGGATTAATTCTACCAGAGACAGGAACTGTGTCTTGTTATACCTGTGTTCCTTTCAGGACAGCATGACTTTGCAGGCAAAGCTCTGTGTCATGCAGTGGTGCACTTATCACAGGGAATTTCTTCACAGATTCACAAGGAATTTCATCACAGATTTGGAGAAGGGGCCCCTCTCCATGAATTCAATTCTAGATTCTGACTTCTGAATGGATGACTTGTTACCTTGGCTCTTGTTAACTTGACTCATAGCATTGTGGCTCTTTCCTAAAGAGTAGTTCACACATAAAATCAACATTTTCATGTAACATCACAGTTCTGGCATACAAGTACTTCTGAGTATATTTGTTGCCTCCAGTAGCTACTTACACATGGAAAGCCAAGGCTCTTCCCTTTACAGGCAAGGCAAATGAGACAGGTCACTGCATTTTTCACATTCCAGACAACACTGGAGCAAGAGCAAAGATCTCTCTCCCAGGAAAGTAGTTCTGATTAGTCATTCTCCTCCCCAAGTATCTGGACTTGGCTGTATTTTCAGAAGGCTGATGTTTTTTCCTGTGTCCACTGCCCATCTTCAGTGTGTTTCAGCTCTGTAGGTGTCAGCTCCCCATGCACAGAGGCTGTGTTCACACTCAGTGACCTGGAGGGCAGCTGTGGGATCCATACAGTCAGGTTTTCATCCACTTTGATGAACCTCAGGCAGTTTTGTTCATGCTGTCCATTCTTTTATGAAGCTGTTTCCTTCAAGCTCCTGTTTGAATTCCTTGACGTGGCTAGAATTTGGTAGGAAGAAAAGAACTTCATAGTTCTAACTATTCTAGAGTCATGGAATAATGATGGGTTTTCTGAAAGTTAATTTGGCAAATTTTGTAACAGGAAGAAGATACAATCTGAAAGTAATGAATAGCATAATATTATCAAGGAAAAAAACCCCACAGATTAACCCATTTAAAAAAATCATCACTGTTGATTCCTATGTAATTCTTTCATCAACCTAATACCCTGGGAAGAATCTGATTCCACTGGGGCTGAAGGAAAAATGCCTAGACTTTCAAAGACATGCCAGTCAATACCACAGAACACTTGATCCATTCTTGAGTAATACCTTAATTATCAGTTATCTTTCTCAGTGATATGGCAGCATATGAGCCTTAATATGCTGCCAACACAGAAATTACTGCAGCAACTAAAAATGGGTAACAGAGTTCTTGAGCATATACTGTCTGCATCTTCAAATACAAAGAAGGGATTTTTCTGCTGCTTGATGTAGACAGTTTTTAGCTGAGTACTTAGTAATATGGAATTGGCACTGTGATGAGTACAGTTTGCTTTTGATAAGCACAAATTAGTCTAGGAGTGAGTACAGGGTTTACCACTGGGTATATAGCAGGACTTTGTCAGAAAATTTAAGTTATTTTAATGAAAGCATTTTCACTGAGAGGAAAAATCTTCTGAGAACCTCTTACTCTGTTTATGCTGTTTATGAAACATTTGGTTTATCTTTCATTAGTTCTAATATTACAGTGCTCTGAAAATCACTGTAGGCTAAATGCATTGCTAAGAAAACTAGAAATAAGTGTTCAGGTCATAAAAGTAGACTTTTTTGCATACTAATGATTTATTTTGTTAATCTGTGGTTTTGGGCACTAGGATTAGGGAAGACAGTTCTCCTCCTTCCTGCAAGATAAATAAATCTGTTTGGAGGATGTTTAAATATGAAAAGCCATATAAGATGCTTTGAAATATTCATTAAAAAAAAAAAAAAAAGTTTACAGTTTTGAATTTCAGAGCTTACAATTTCATTTTCAGGCAGATTTAGAAAGCAGTGATGAAGCATACAGCTTCTACTTACCTTGCAATAAACTAGAGATTTGTGGAGAATGCTGCTTGTAAAGATCCAGGATTCCTCAAGGGTGTTCTGAGAACTGCTGCACACATCATGGTCTCATTTTCTGATGCATGGCCTTTGGCAGTGCAGCCATTCCCACTCTCCCAAGGGAATGGGCTTGTGAAAACTTACCTTTGGTTTTGAGGTCACAAGACCTTCTGTCATGAGTGTCAGAAAAGCATTTGTGAGGGAAGGATTCTCTGCTTTGTTCCAGAAATAGAAAGCAATACAAATTTAGCCTTCCTCCTGAATCAAACCACATTTTTTCAGATAAAGCCCATTTCTATATCTAAACTGATACCTTTTTTTTTTTTTTACAAACAGTTCTAATTATTTTTTTCTATGAGATCTTTCTTGCTTTTCACACCCCAAACAACTGCAGCATTTCTGTGGTTACCCCATGAGACTGTGCTGATTCCTTTTAGTTGCTTCAGCCTGCTTTTAACTCTTTTCCATGACATTCTTCTGGCAGACTATAACAAAATATAGAGCTTTGAGTTGCATTGCTTGGCTTTTTTCTTCAACCTTGTGTATGAGCCAGAATCACTGCTCATCAGGAATGTTTCATAGACAAGTTTCAAGAAGAGCAACTAATGAATCTCAGCAAATGTTCTGGCTGCTATAATGTAAACATCAGCAGGAAAACCAGGAGAATTAGAAGAGAGGAAAGACTTAGGGACATAAATAAAGACTTCAGGCATAGAAAACAGGAAAAAAAATATTTTGAAATAGCAAAATTACTGATAGATGAAGACAAAGCACATGCTTCAAAGGCTTGATAACTATCTGGACATTTAAAGAGTTCTTCAGAGTAGATATGGTTGAAAATTATTACTTTTCATTACTACAGGTAGGTGGTTGTATTAATTTGTGGTCCAAAAAGAATCTATCCCTTGATATATAGTTTTTACAATGACTCATGGAGTATCTCATATATATGAGGTGACATTACTGCTTTCAGCTACTTGACTCTTTAAGAGAAAGGGGTTTTTTTCCTAATTTAAAGCATTTAAAAAAATGTTAATGCATAGATATGACTTCCCTTTATTTTATACACAGAACTGTACAAATGTGAAGTGTTTCCTAATTTCCTGCACTGTGGGACAGCTGGAAAGAGGGAAGAGTGCAGCACTGAAAATCAGGTCCCGGCTGTGGGCACAAACATTCCTGGAGGTAATGCACACAAAAATGTCTTTCTATACACAAAGACCCTTCAATCTTTGATTTGACCAGACATTTAAGCATACAAATGATTAAGTTAAATGGGCTAAATACAAATCATTTTTTGCTATAATTTTCTTTGAAGATGACATGTTTCTGTTCAGGTCATATGCATGCTGCTTACTTTTCTTTTTCTCACTAACACTCTCTCTGAAATTCATGTCCTGAATCTTACTTGAAAATTCCTAAATTATTTTTAAACACCTTTCCTGGTTTCATTTCTTTTTTTCCTGGACTGGCCCAAATCAATAATCTCTTAGGTCTCCATGATGTGCTCTGCATTTATCACAGCTTTCCTGATGAGGAAAGGTTTTTCTTGGAGCCAAACAGTATATGGTGTACACCATATCCAGCTTAACAATTCATTGTTATTCACTCTCCATTAATCTAGGGAAAAAGTAGCATGTATCAAGCTCATATGACAGACAACACAATACAATACAGTACAAAGTGACCATCTGTGCCTTATCACTAAAAGAAAGGGACAGTGCAGACCATGGGGGAAAAAAAGGACTATGAAAATTCTTTCATTTCCAACTTCATCTGCTCTGAATTGTATTTAGTCTGTGGAAGGAGAGCACTGTGAGCTGTTACCTCACAGCTGGCCATGTGTCTGTAATACCATGTGGTTATAAGAGATTTAAAACTGGGCAGTACATTGAAAACTCTGTCATTCAGTTTGCTGTTACTAGGACATAACTGCAGATCCTATTTTGATCAAACTGATTATCACCTTCCTTCTTCAGGGAATATAGAATTCCCCAGTCTTTCTACCTGGAATGCAAGAACCTTCCTGTGCTCCCTGTAGCTGTAGGAGGATAATGATTAATTCCCACAGTAGTTCTTATCCTAGCAAGAGAATAACTGAGGATCTTCAGCTTACAAAAGGAGCTTTAAATTAAACTCCTCACACTTTTTAAGTTTTCTGCCTCTCCTCAAATGTGGAAATAAATTTTTAAAACCCTCTTCCTCACTTAGCTTGCTTTCCCAAAGAAACAAGAAAGCTGATTTTTCTTAAGTAAAAAAGATGTAGAGAACTGTTGCATCCTCCCATTTATGTCCAAGAAGCTGCCAGAATAACATAACCCCTGCTTCACATGCAAACTTTGATTTTGAGAAGAGAGCAAGTACTGTGATGGGATCTGTTGCCTTCCTCCCACTCACCTCAGAACAGTTCCCTTTTGCACAACCTCTTTTGAAATTAAGTAATACAGCCATCACCATGAAAGACTGTAGAGCATAATTATTTTCCTAAGAAGGGCACAATCTGCTCTTAGTAAGCCTGGTTCCTAAGATTATTCCAGAAGTAAACAAAAAGTATACTCAAAAACCAGCTGCTAGCTAGGCTGAAATCTGCAGATTCAAACTGAGGATTCAAACTCAGTCAAAACAATCAGGATGTGGTCATTCTGAACCAGGCTGTCCAAGGGCCAGACTGAGTCCCCCAGTCATGGTTTTGTACAGAAACTGAGAGGAAAAGTTGCTGTATCCACAGCAACATCCCAAACTCTTTTGGACATGCAATTAATGCAGCTCATTTTAATATGCCAGAGAAAGCAGGGATATGGTGACATGCATCATTCCTCCACTCTTACAATCCAAATGAAGATATGCAGAAGAAACTGTGTTCATTCAAACTGAGAACACACTGTCATTGTCTTTTCTACTCACAAATATGTTAAAGCAAACCTGAGGAGAATTTGACTGGTTGATTGTTAGGATGAAATAATTCATGTTTGTCATCACAGTTCTATGGATCAGCTTGTATATTTTGTTGCCACAGAAGGTCAGTCATGTATTGAGTGAGTCCTTCCTCTTCCACTTAGTTTAACTGACAACAGTTGACCCCTTTGCCTCTTGACAGTTGTAATCTGTCACCTTAAACCCCAAACTCCCATAACAAATAACAGTTAAATGATGTGCAGTGATTAGACATGTTTGAATAAATAAAGCAGCCCAAATTTCACAACCAGCCAACAAAGACAGACAGACATTGTGCAAAGGCCAAAAAGAATCACAGACTTCTTTTGGATTAACTTCAAAGCCTGGCTGTAAATATGAATCCCCTAGTAAAGCTGAATTTTGGATTCAGAGTTCCTGATCAAGCAAACAGCCTGATTCCTACAGAAGAGAAACAACCTTACATGGTTATGTTACCTTGTGTTCTGTTATGTTCCCATCTGTGTAATCATGGTATTGAAGAGTCATCAGAGGGAGATCCAAAGAGATCATGCCCAGTGTTCTTTTAAATCTGATGGGTACTTTCAAAAGTTGGCTATTAAAATGTATTTCTATGTGAAGAATCTATAATTAAAACCCATCTGTCTGATTTGTGACATCCCTCCAGGCTCCAAGTTCTTTGGACACTTAAAGCACTGTGGGAAGTGCAGCTCAGCTCATTCTTGACTTTTAGCCTGTATTGAAAGTTCCTCATAATGTTAAAAATCTCTTCCTGGGAGAGCCTGGGGAGGCAGCAATGTAAAAAAAAACACAGAAGGTGTGCAAGGTTCCCAAGAGGTTTGAAATTTGCTTTTTAAAAATTTTAATATTATTGAATATAATTTTATTGTTTCTCTCTTGACTTGTAGACAGTTCCAGATGTTTGAATTTGTACCGCTTCACTACATGGATGTTAATAACTAGAAAGGAGAAAAATCTAGTTTTAAATCCAAAACTTATTCAGGAAGTACCTATAGCATTAGCTGAAATACTTAGAGGACTGTGTTTATTCTATATTTATTGGCAGAAGCTGGATCCAGTAGTCTAGTGATCAGAGAATTCATGACTAGAGACTGTGAAATCAATTCCCTTCTTAGCCTGAGAAATCCCCCATTCCTGCTTTATCAAATGATGCTGGTCCCTTCTGCTGAAGCTGCACCCCCACAAGGATATAAAAGGAAACTGAGAGGTCTGGAAGGCAACAGAAAATGAGAAAGCACCTGATGGTAGTACCTTGTTATTTTAGGCCATCAGCTAGAAGTTGTCCCATAAGCCTTTGCCTTTATTTTCTGGCTCCTGGAGCCAGGAGTCTGTATTTCCATTTATTGTATTTATACAGGTTGGAATGTATGCTCTAATTCTACTTCCCTGATGAGAAATTTTGATGGGAATCTCCATATTTTGCTGGTGGTGAGCTCAGAGACTCTTTAGTGTGGTAGAAATTCTGTAGGCCAGGTAATGCTTTTGGGGCAAGGGTTCAGTTTAGCTGCACAAAGGCCACTGGAGTCAGAATGCAAGGAAGCAGTGCAGTGGGACCACAGGGGCTGTTCTCTGTGCAGCACACGTGTTTGCAGACTCTGGGAAGTCAGAACCCAGGTGAAATGGTGGAGGTGATCCAAGACAGGTGACAGATCTAGCTTTGTCATAGAATCAGAGAATGGTTAGGGCTGGAAGGGAGCTCCAAAGGTCATCTAGTGCAGCCCCCTGCAGGGAGCAGGGACACCCTCAACTAGCCCA
>JAOEGS010015940.1:4873-27367 GCA_025447755.1 Corythornis vintsioides | reverse complement strand
AAGGTGTATCTTTTAAAGGACAAGAGCTAAAAAAACAAAAAACAAACCCCAGCTTTGTAAAATTCTCTCTAGCAGGCACTGAGTTCAGATCACAGCTGCTGGATATTTGCACCAGTAAAGCCTAATTCCCATCTATCCACAAGGGACTGCCAATGAACTGGCAGCCTACCACATAGCTCCTCTCTTATTGTGCTGCCTTCCAGAGGAATCAAATTGTTTTCAAGCTACACTGAGCAGTGCCAAAATAAGGAGCAAAATCCAAACTGGACAAACCCCCTAACATTTCCTTTATCTACTTACTATTTGCTTAACCATGGCACATTTGAAAGAAAGGGAAATGAAAGCTCACCTATAGAAATACTTCCATGGGCAACAAAGCAACCACTGGTTTCAGTGTGCAGTATACAGAGTCTTCTAGTCCTGAACAGAGAGGAAAGCCAACAGGCATCTGAAGTGCAGTGCCAACATGCAACACCTGCAAAAATTCCACCTCTTCATACTGGCCACCTTAGATGAAAACAGATAAATCCCTCCCAGAACGTTCCCTGGCTCTGATCCTGCAGTCCTAAACCTACCACATGGAGAAGAACAGAAATCTAAGCTGAATAACACAAACTTGTCTTAAATCAAAATCATATGTAAAACTGTTGTGGACAGCATGGGGTGAAGGAGGGACAGTCTTCTGTGGAAATGGTGAAATGAGGCAGGCAGAAGTGAAGGGATGCTTTGTTTCTTTCTTCCCCTACAGTTTCTGCCTCAGCTCTGTGGGTGAGCAGGTCTTGCAGTGTCCAACTGCTCACCAGGAGCTGCTTTAGTAGCCCTGCAAGTCTGGAGAAGGAGCAGCCCAGGAGCATTAGACCCACTGGTAATGCACAGGGGCAGGAGTCACAGCTACAGGATAATCCCCTGCTCAGGAAATAAATCTCAAGCACTTAGCACAGCCCTTCCCTTGCTTTCAAACACCTAAGACAACAAAGGGTTCGTGTGAAAATGGTGTTGGTGCAGCAAGATTTTAGCAGGCAACTGTTTCATTAGTTGTCTGCTGCAAGAGCAGAGACACAGCACCTTTGCAGCAGCACTCTGCTTGCTACAGGATAGATCTGCTTTCTGCTGCCTGTTTTACTCATTTTTATAATCTAAGGGTGATAAACATGCTCTGCACTTGTGTAAGATTACAGTGTCTTGTTTAGATTTCAGCATTTGCCAGGCTCCATCTGAGCTGCTGAAATGACATGGTAGAGTGGACTCTACTGTCTGTACAGGCAGCATGACAGAAGGATGAAGGGAGAAAAGATGATGAACCCATGCATTTCAAACAAGGCTGAACATTGCTACCCCACTCCTAATTACTTACAGTGTGTCCTTAAGAAGACCCAGCTGTTCTTCTTTGAACCATGCTGATAGGTGTTCTGTAGCTATCACAAGAGGAACTAGGCTGACTTACTGTTTTCCCAGGTTCAGAGAAAAGACAACAGGCAAATGCAGCCAACACCTAGGAAGCTGTGCATCAAAGAAGACATGGAGTGGCTATATAGATACTTGTAGTTGCATCCTGCCATCTGATTGATCAAAAGCCTAATGAGGTAGACTCTTCCCACTGATTTCATCAGGATCTTAGACATGATTTGAGGTCTGGATTGTACCCACCTAATTTGGCTTTGTGAGCAAGTTAATTAAAAGTCTTGTTGCTGTGCTCCTGTGCAATCAGCAGGCAGCCCTGTGAGCTATGCAGGTTCTAGACAACAGCAGTCAGCAGATTAGTTCACCCCTGCCTGAGAGCATCAGTGGTGCTGAAGTAATTGCCTTAGATTGGATGAAAGTGGACTTGGTGCCCAAGAAGACAAATGTGGTTCAGTCAAATACTATCTCAAGAAATCTGTAAATAAAATACCCTTCCTACAGAAGTACTTGCCCACTCTGATAATTTCCATATTCAGGATGTATAATTTCAGTTGACCTTTACCTACCCATCCATAGCTGGCCAGCAGCTCACCAGGATCTTGATGGTTTTACTGGTGGTGTACAGTCTTCCCCAGAGCAATGATGGTGACTCCATCTCCTTTTGGATTTCTCAGTTGCATGATGTCACTTTGCAGTTTGGCTCAAGCTATCAATACTAGAAATGGCTACACCCTTTGTGGGATTTTTGCAAGCAAATGGCTTTTCCTTCACATTTTATCTTAATGTAAAATTGAGTCAGTCATTTTATCAAGCTTGAGAGGACAGAAAGCACAGCTTGGGTTTGCTTTGTGTTGTTGTTTACAAATGTTTATTAAGATGATTTTGAGAAATGGGCTATCAGTTCACTGCTCCAGCTCAGACAACAGGTAGTATAAGAACAGAAACTGCAGTGAAGTCCAACCTTACCCAGGTAAGGTACATATGCTCTATGTTGATAGTGTCAGATCCTTTTCAAATAATAATTATTAAAAAATTATAACTTCTTGTGTGTAGTAGACTTTGCCAACAGAGGAAGTGCCCAGTGTGGGCTGGTTTTAATCAGTCTCAGTTTGTGCTGTCTTGGGACCCATTGATTATTTGTCAGCACTTCTCAAGTCTTGTGCTGTATGTCATCAGGTCTTCAAGGTTTGCCTCAGGGCAAGTCAAAGGGAGATACTTTCTTCCTTGGCAGCTGAGCTCCTCACTTGCTATAGATTCCATGCAGCCCACCATGACTGCATCCCTTCTGATTTCCCTGGCCAGAGAAGCCTTTTACTTGCATTCATCTTTTTTTCTTAACTGGCTTTTCTCTGGGGGGAATCTTTGCAGACAGTTCAGATGACCTTTTTCTCATTTTCTCTGCCCTTGCATTATAATGCCAGATCCAGTACCACTCTGAGACACAAGGAGAGCCATTCAAAAACATTTTGTCCTTACTGTTCAGAAGCAACCCAAAGAAGAGGCTGGGGAAGGGAATGGTATCTCTGCAGTGACATAGCTGATCACTTGACCACAGCAGCAAGATACTTTTTGGGACCCAGGGGTGGGATTTCTTTTTTCTTTTTTCTTTTTTTTTTTTTTATTTTGCCTTGAAATATTTTTTTCCTGCTTTAATTAGTTAACTTATTTATTCTTTGAATATGTTATCTTTTTAAAGTCTTTTAGAGTAACAGCTATTTGCATCTGCACCAGAGAAGTCCATTAGATGAATGTGTTTGTTATCATTTCATCTTCAGGATACTAGACCAATGTTAAAAGCTAAACCCAGAAGGACTAGGCAGTGTCTCAGAATTTGCTGTGTAACCCTGTCATGAGTTGTCCCTAATTTCAGTTATGATCTGTGTTCCATAACAGTGAGGGATGCTATAACAATAATATCATAATATAAAAAATCTATGCATCAGTAGAGCTCACCAGCCTACCATCTTTCTAGGTGCTGTGTCAAAGCAGGGTACAATTGGCTGCACAAATGAAGTGGAAAGGAACATTCCAAAGTGTTTTCCAGCTAAGCATGACAGTAGCTGGGACACAGATCTGCTGGTGCTTACAGAATGAAAAATCTAGGAAAGAATGCTGAAGAAAGAGTGAAAGAGGAAAGAGTTAGATCTTGCAAAAAGGCTGAGATTTGCCATTTTCAAGGAGAAAAGCAAGAGGCACAGAAATGAATTTCATTTTGACCTGTGCTACAGAGTTGTGTCCAGTCTTCAAACTCAGGGTGCTGTTCCATGAATGAGCAAATTAGAGTAGTGCAATGTTTAAGGTGCATCATCCAGAGAGTTAATAGCAAAACAAAAATAATAAAAATTAGAAAGAGAATTGGCAATAATTGCAGGTCAAGGCCTGGGCAATAGCCAAGAAACTTCTTAAGAGAAGTAGATTTCCTTGCTGCACCTCCAGCACTGAAAGAGTATGGAGAGTTTGTTTGCAAACCAATTGCATCTTGTCATGAAGAAAATAACTTCCATCTGTCACATACCCTATTTAACAGAGACTAGGACTAAATGAAAGAGGTCCAACAGAAAACCCCAGAGAGAAATAACTCTCTAGGCTAACAATAAAGAGGAAAGTTTGACAAAATAAGCTAAAACTGAAGGGACATGGCCATGGCTGAGGAACCAAGGAAAGCTCAAACTCATTCCTGCCCTCTTGGGAGCAGCAGGGAGAGAGCAAATGTTCCATGAGATGCACAGGGAGCCTTCCAAGAGGAGTCTGAGAGCATTGAGTAAGTTTGGTTCAAGGCATGGGAAGGAGAGTGAGGAAAGGTGACTTATGTGGTGACCCCAGAAGGAGAAATACAGAAGGGCTGTTGTTGCTCTGTGTCAAGATGAGGAGTTAAAGAGAGAAGTTTGTCAAGTCAGTTAAAACTTTTGGAAACTCATAAACTCCTCCTGCTTTCTAGAGCCTCAGACATGGAGAATTTAATCTGATTTCCCATTTAGCTAATAGTCTGTATACTTGGCTTCATTAAGGACTGTTACACCATAGTGTGCATTAGGCTTTATCATCACAAGGACAGTGACTCCTTCAGTTTCATTTTTGGACTGCCCTGCTGAAATTCAAGTCATAGGAAAAAATGTATACTGGTGTGTCAGCAGAAATTCACAGATTCACAGATGTTAGGGGTTGGAAGAGACCTAGAAGATCATCTAATAAATTAAAATAATCAAGTAGCTGGTATCACTTGTGGCTTGAATTACTGGTTTGGGCCCTACCATTGTTGCAGAGTAGTTCAGCATGAGTCAGTTATGGTGGCCTGGGCTGTACCAGCATCCATGTGAGTAGAGCTTTGCTCCTGGAATCTTCTTGAAGCACCTGCACAGAAGGGGATTATTTTGCTACTTTATATTCATTGAAAAATTTTTTTAATTATTTTTTTTACACTCATCAACTTTTTTAGATGTGCAAATCCCATTTCTAGTAATTATCATGAAGAAGTGAAAGGGGGATTGCAGTAAATGAAGTCAATACGGGAGAAAGGCAAGGAATGTGTATTTCTAATCTCTAAAATGCTATGGAAGTGAATATTTATAATCTTTGTATTCTACTGTCAGATTTACTTCACTTGCTTAATTTTTATTCATTTAATTTTATTTTTTTTTTTCATTTCAGATCAGAACATCTGTCATTTGGTCCACTCCAAATGTTTCCTTTGTAATCCCTTTATGGGTTATAATTCTAGCAATACTTCTTGGACTACTGGTACTAGCTTTGTTGACCCTTGCTTTATGGAAGGTTTGTTGCATTACTAATGATATTGTTGCATTACTAATGATATTGCTGCCTTAAAAACACCCTGAAAGGTACTGCAAGATAGTGACAGATAAGAAAAAAAAGAGGCTGGAAAATTGTAATCTTCAACAGTTTGGAGCAAAAGCAACAATACACGTGTCTTCTTTGTTTTAGCATCTCTGAAATGCTACTGTCAGTGACCTTTAGGCAGGGAACTTATTTTCAAAATACTCCTTTATTATTAAAGTCTGGTTATAAATGGGCATACAGAGTTGGGCTCTGTTTCCCAAGACCTATGATCCTCTTTTTCAGGATGTTTAGGTTAAAAAAGAAGTGGCTTTAACTTTGTTTTCTCTGAATACTGCAGGAATTTCCAGTTTTTGTCTTCATATAACAACATTCTCAGCTTTGATAATTAATTTTTAGAATATTTCCTTTTTTATTAGGATGTCACATCTTCTGGTTTTAAATTTTTCTTGTTCTGTGTTGGTTGTTATGCTCTCTTGACAAGTTTTAAGAGAAGTTGCTGGACACTGCTCTGTTACAGTGAACCAACATACCTTTTGAACAAACTCTCAGTTCCCATTGAAAAAAAAAATAAAATTCTTAATTTATTATATGGCTTATGGGTTAGGTGTCCAGCCTCTGGCAACTTTCCAGATTCACCTAGTCAGTTATAAACAGCTAAAAGCTCTGTCTAGAAGAAGGGACAATAAGTGGAATTACCTTTTGGTGGTGTGTGCTCTCCTTTGACCTCTTGTGAAGCCTGTGTAACTTTCAACCTCTTGGCCAAAAGGGTAATTTTTAGGCTGTTAAAGACTAGGTCTCAACACTGTCCTGTGCACATTTGCCAACACATATTCTGCCTCTGTTGTTATTACTGTTTGTCAGACTATCTTTTCTGAATGTCTTGCTGAACTGAAATTAGCTGGGTTCCCATGAGTCAGTATCAGCAGCATCGAGACCAATTTTATATCTCCTGCAAAGACATCTTTCATGTAATCTGAATTTTTAAAGCTATACTTTGGAACTGAATGCCTCACAACTAAAAAATGCATTTTTCATAGGGAACAATTGCAATAGACATCAAACCTTCACAAGAGCTTCTCTGCTTCACAGCCTCTATGACTATCAGACTGCCAGAGATTGCATCTGACCTTTCAGGTTGACTGCAGAACCAAACTGCAGCTGAGTCTCCCTGTGTTTGTCTTGACATGACACTTTGCTTCTGTCCCCTGCAGTGTGGCTTCTTTGACAGAGCAAGACCTCCTCAGGAAGACATGGCTGAGAGGGAGCAACTGACAAATACCAAGACTACTGATGCATAGATGAAGAGAGTGACAGTTCAAGTCAGAATCCTGCCTGAGACTAGAAGCACCATGAGGATGAAATGCAGGATTGCTTCCACCAGTCTTCCTTTGTACCTGCAAGTGACTTGGTGTCATAATCTGATCTATGCAACGTTCTGAGAACATGCCACATGATGGCCATCCTTGCCAAAGAAAGCAGCTTGACCACTGCCTTACAAACACACTCACCACTGAATGGAATGTTTATCCCATATTCCAGTCCACGTTTCAGCAGATGCTTTAGAACATGTGTGGTACACTGAGATGCTTCCAGAACACGCCCAAATCTCCCAAGGAGAGAACACCTGCATTACTGTATTGTCTAGAAGATGAACCAGGACAAAACTTCTAAACACTACTGTATCATGCAAAATACCTTTGACACCTCCCTAAGAACTTCTATGAAATTATGGCTCAGGGAGACAAGCAATATATCAGTACTGTGAAAGTACTTCTGAAAAACAAAGGTAGTCTGTAAAGAACTTTATAGAAGGGGCTTAATTATTTATTTTTTTCCACATTTTCAGTATAAGTATCTGATATAATCATCAACTTAGATTTTGAGAGAAGAAAGTAAGAAAATAGAAATCATGTACTTAGCTTGCATGTAAATAAAAAAAAAAAAGTAAACCCATTGTAGACATAAAATACATCTTCCTTGGCTACAAGGTGTTTTGCAAAGCAGATTTACACAACATTTGACAAGCTCAGCCATATGATAAACAAGTACATGTTGTATCTCATTCAACCCAGAGCAGTATCACAGCCAGATAGCTACATCCATGCACAGTATAGAGCAGAGGGTGAGTGCCCCTCTCCTGGCATTGCTGATGGCTGATGCCTGTAGATGACACAGGGCACAGTCATTGCTGAAACACTGATTTAAATTATCACAGCTGCACTGCTGATGTGGAGAAGGCTTGGGGGTTTGGGGCCAGGGTAAATTTTCTTTGCTATTTCCCTGTTGCTTTGTTGAAATAGCCTCTTAAAATGGAATGGCTACTGCCATTGCATCTTCTGTTTAGTTTGTGTCATAGACCCTCAAACTATTCACCTGAAGAAATCTTTGTGCTTTTTTTTAATTTGTTTTTTTAATTTTACAGTGTACAAGCTGGAAGACTATTTAGTGTTAGTTTAAGCACAGTCTCACAGGGAATGTGTGCAGGATTCATATTTATGTAGAAAAACAGGATGCCAGCCAGAAAAGCATGAACAAAAAGAAGGAAAGATATTTTGAGGTAAAGAGTAAAAATATACATGTTTGTTCTTTTGCTTTGTTTTTTTATGGGTTGAGGATTCCAAAGAAGAGAGAATTCATTCTTTTCCATCAGCAAATGGTTGTTATCTCAGCAGGAGCTCTAAGCTCAGATCTGTGCAGATCTGTCACTGAATGCTTGAGTCTTCCAGTGCTGTACATGAGTGTGAAATGAGCTCTGCATGTGAACGACAGGAGGGATTGTTCATCTTCTGAAACACACTCCACACTTCCCTTCTCCTCTGCCCCTTTGCTTTCCAGTCAATCTCAGCAAATGGCCTCATCCACTCTGCCACTTCTTGGCTCTTGTAGATAAATGCCCTTCTGCTTCCTAAGACTCTGGGACAGAACTAGCTACAAGACACTCATTTCTGTCAGTCTGACAGCAGATTTTATAGTTTTACCACTTCTCACACTCAGGCTGACCTGTGAAATCCCAGCAGGAGCTGGCAAACCTGTGTTCCATCTTCACAGCTGAGGCAAATGTCCAAGAAGAACTTTATGGAGTCTTTAGCTTATCATATGAAGTGTGTGCATGAGACTTCCAGAGAGGAAGAGATAGATGCCTCAGAAAACAGAGGTGCTTCAGCTCTTTTTATGAAAATGGGGGTGGCCTGACTGCTTCCCAGTCCACCAGAAAACCATTAACAGACCCCTTCCTCCATACACTTTTGAGCTGACCCCTTGTAGAGCTCTGATAAACACCACCACAAAGCAGCCTGTCCTGTATTGCAGAGCTCTGTATCCCATATATTCCAGCAAAATCACTGTCCCATGAAAAAGTGAGCTTTTAGCTTATGGAAATACTGACTTGTGTGTAGAAGCTTCTGAAATCATATCAACCAGCTCATTACAGTCGTATCCTCTTCACAACTCTGTGATGAAATAGCACCAAAAGGAGATACTGAACATAGGACTTTCTGTATGTGCAATACTTTATGTTACTTATATACCTGAAGCATGTTTACACTGGCATTTGTGGTTGTTTTTAAACTTTTGAATATACTGATTAATTATTACAATAAAGAGAAAAAGAATAGGAAAAAAATATCAAAACAAAACATATACAGCTCTCTTCAGTATTTGTTGCAATGTTTTCAGTCCTGCATTGCTCTGAGGATGGGACTAACTGACCTAGTAAGTTCTTTGAGTTGTAACATCTACAGTTCACTTTTGAGCAATTATTCTCCATTTTAATGATGGGCAAAACATGTTCAGATACTAAATTTAAACCAAAAAAGAACCTCAGTGACTGCTAGGCCTGGCTGGGATCCATTGGCTGCAGCTGTGTAATGTCACTGGAAACCAAATTAGAGGCACATGATCTGACAAACAGTTACTTTGAGCAATACTTTGTTTTATATTTCTACATCCTTGTAGATTAAACTTCCTCCATGGAAATGTCTGGAGCCATGTGCTGTCAAGGACTGTAGTCTTGGGTCCCAGTGTTTGTGGATAGCTATGGCTGCAAATTGCAAACAGCTTTGCAAGGAAGATTTCTGGTTTAAGTGCTTGCCAAGAGTGTTTATCCCCTGGGGAGGTTGCATCCTGGATGCAGACACGAGCAGGCAGTTGCCATAATCTTTCCCCCCAGTATATTAGTAATGTGCTCATGATAACCTCTGCCACATCCCTCCGTGACTGAACTTTTGTTTCAGTGATGTCAGCCTTGTAATGAGCTTTCTGGAAAAGTAATTCAGCCTTACACTTCCAAATGCATGCAGAGAGCTGCTAATTTCTGAGAATACAGGAGTAGCCTGGAGAGAAGAAAACCCAGGAGGTTACTTTATGAATCAAAGCCTTTTCAAACTGTTTATTGCTATGACCACCACAGCAGTTTAGTAAACACAGGGATGGTCTTTTATTTCACGTGCTTCTGGCCAAGTGAGAAAAGATCTCAAGCTGTTTCACCCATGCAGCAGACTTTGTAAGAGTATCAAGTGTCAAACAACATTTTCTGTTATACAAAAAATTCAGAATTTACATAACAGGGACTAGTATGTCTGAGTATGTTGTACCTTACAAATTTAATCTGTAAAAGTATTTAGCAAATGCAATTTTCATTTAACCACCAGATTGTTAACAAGAACTTTTCTTGTTACCATTCTGTAAGTCAATTACATGTTTTTTCTGTCTTCTCCCACTTTTTTGCCCTGACAGCTTTTGTAGGTTTCCCTTGTTAGACATGTCTTGAAAATGGCACTGATTTTCCCTGTGTTTTAGCTGGGATTGTTTCACCCACCAGTTAGAAGGATCTTTTGCTGGACACGACATACATTAATTAAAAAGCCTTTTGGCAACTAACAAAACATTTAGAGATATGCAGGGGAGAGAAAGTCCCAACTGGCCATGGCCTGCAGTATTCCACTGCATTGTAGCAAACTTTTTTAATGCCATTCCATCTGACATACTGCCTTTAGGAATTGTTTATGAGTGAGTGGTTTATTTATGATGGTTGGCAAAGATCCATATTAAAATGTAGTGTAATGGTAGTGCCTCTTGACAATAAAAAGTCTTGAATTTAGCTTATGCAGGCGCCATGATGTGACCCAGCAGGAATGCTTTTAATATTGAAGGACTGTTCTTGTTTTGCCTGCACGTTGTGTTTGAGGGGCACTTCACAATTCAAGACAATTCAAGACACTACCCTACTGTACAGGGATTAGTAGAAAAGAAGAAGTAATTGTTCAACTCACTTTTCAGATGGTTTCGTTTGTTTTTCATCATGTTGCTCAACTGATGCACCACATTTCACTTGGTTGTGTATTGTTCTTTGTTTCAGTAATGGTTTGTAAAGAGGACTCAGCAACTCTTTCTGACATTGGGCTGCATCAGGCAGAATTGCTTTTCCAGAAGGCAGCTCAGGACAAGAGTGGCAGAGCAGAATTCAGGATGCTGTGTGAAATGCTCAGTGCATTGCAGGGGCTGGATTACTTTTCAGCAGTTTACTCATATTTTCAGAGTCCTATTAATGAAATATCCACTTTAGATTCCCCTTTTCTCCTGTCAAGGAGGGCCAGGGTCTGCCCTTTTTTATCATTACTGTAAAGGTCAAACACCAAGCAACCCTCACAGGGGAGGGTGCATTTTATACCCGTGCAAGACAAAAGGCAACCCAATCAAATGTATGGCAAAAGCACAAACACCATCTCTTCTGATGCTCTCCTGGTCATGAAGGTTAACATTTTCCCAGCAAAAGCAACATGCCCATCTATCACTGGGCCAGCAGCACCAGAAAATTATCTATAAAGTTGCAAAAAGTTTCCATGAATCTCATATGCTTTCTAGAAATGTCACATTTTTAATTATATTTAATAGCTCTTGCCTGTTCAAATAGCCTTACTGACTTTTAATTTTATTTTAATTGGTTTTTAATAGCATTTAGGAAAAGTTAGGCCAACATAGCAAAAGAAAATAAGTTTCAACTAACAGTGAAGTCTCACAGGAGACCCAGGCTTAGATCTGGACTGCTAGAGCATAGGAAGTTCCACCTCAACATGAGGAAGAACTTCTTTACTGTAAGAGTTGTAGAGCATTGGAATAGACTCCCCAGAGAGGTTGTGGAGTCTCCTTCTCTGGAGACTTTCAAGACCTGTCTGGATGCATTTCTGCCTGATCTGCTTTAGTTTTTTACTGCTATAGCAGGGGGTTGGACTCAATGTTCTTTGGAGGTCCCTTCCAACCCCTAACATTTTGTGATTCTATTATTTTCAGGCACAGAAGAGACTTCAGGAGATATCTTAGGTATCTCCTGTCACTTTGGAGAGTGTTATGGATTTATTACAACGAACACTACCATGCCAACTAACATGAAGACCAGAAAATTTTATTTTTAAAGATCCAACAGTCTATCATCCCCTCATATATCCCCTGTAATGGCATCATTAAATTAGTGGGGAGGATGAGATGCTCACAATTGGACTCTACACCAGGAAGAACGTTCCCTGTGGAGAAGAACAAAGACTGAATTTTCTCAGTGCCTAAAATGATGAAAGATTTGTTTTTCTAGAGAAGCAGCAATAGCAGGGAAGCTCTGCCCTTCCAAGCATAACAGGTACAAGCATAAACACAAGGTGACTGAGCATAGGGGACTTGCTAATAAGCAGCCAAGGAGTCTGCACAATAACCCATGAACTATAAACGACATAGAGGGAAGGGCTAGGAGACTCTAGAGGGGAAATAAAACCTTTAAACACATAGATATTACCAGAGAGGGGGTCAGGAACAACAAGAAGGTTGATTGGTAAAATGGATGGCTTGGAAATAAGGCTTAGCTACAGCAGATGAGAAGTTATGACCCCAGAAGATAAGGAGACTAATGATCTACTACAGTGATTTGATTTTTTCACAATGACCAACTGATTCATTGCTCATGCAACATTTGAGGAAGACCATTTCCCTAGTCATTAGACAATGGAAGGAAAAAATATCTCTGCAGCTGTGACAGGACTATTGAGTTATCTGTGAATCCCTCTCATTCTTAAATGAAGGGCTGTATTCACTTCATTGACTTGGAGAGAAGGAAGGAGGTGGCAAAGACATGAGACTTGAATTTGTTCCAGGGTCTGCTAGCAGCTTCTGGCTGTGCTGCTGTTCCAGAGTGACCGTTGGGTCTCTGCTGAGGCTGTACAACATCTTTCACTGTAGTGGCACAGATTGTGCTATCCAAAGGTAACAGACTTTTTTCAAACCAGTTAAAACTAAATCTGTCTATGCCTGGCTTACCCAGGAGACCTAAGGAGTGAAGTGGGATTTAAGTGGGATTTTTTTTTTTTTTAATTTATCATGTTGTTACATAAAATAAGAAGCTTCCCTGTATATGTAGCTTGCTTCAGTCCTTATATGCAGTTTTCAGTAGTTGAACTGAAATAATTCTTTGCTAACAGGTGAAGGAGGCACAACTAGATCAGCAATGGCATTGAAAAGTGATCCTATTTAAATTTGGCTTCTAAATAATGTTTTGCTTGATAACTTTTGAAGTTACTATTTCTTTAATTCTGCATTTAATATATGAGCCACTTAGACATTCCTAACAGAGATATTTGTGTTTAATGTGATGATGAGGCAGGAACCCAGAGCAAGGGGAAAGGACCATGTTATTCCCTTGATTGTTTCAACCACAGCTGGGAATCCTCCACACTCCACAACGAGCACAAGAGGGGAGAATACTGACACAGTTAACAGTGAGTCCTTTAGACATATTCCCTTTGCCTCAAAGCTTTCTGGAGCATCTTGTTCTGTTGGATGCTGCCTTAATAATATCTGCTCCATTGGCTTCTCCAAGCTAAACTGGTTTGCATCACAGCGAATCAATCCCATCTCCTTTCTATCTGTTTCTTGTTTAAAATGCTGAGGTTATCTCCTGTCTCATGAACATGTCTGCAACTTTTCAGCAATTCCCATATGATTGGTGAGAATATTCTTGCTTGATTTTTGGGCTGTTTAGTCTCTACCCCACTTTTCTAATGCCCATATATACACAAAAAGTCGGTCCTGTGGTATCTATTACAGATTATTTCACTAAGCAACCAGCCAAGTCTTTGTTCTGTAATTTAGTAGAACAAAGTAAGCCTGTGAACTTGAACCCCCAGCCATTTTGAGCAAACAACATCTGTGTGAAGCCATTAGGTTTCCAATGCACTGACCTACTGCCATGTCTTTAAGAGCAAATCTTCTTGCAGAACTTGTTCTGGGCTCTTCAGCCTCGTTGCTGCAGTTGGCATGCTGTGTCAAACATCCACTGGTCTTGTGTGGATTGTGTTTAGCTGGTTTCATGATCTCAAAATACTCTTTCTGGAGAGTGGACCAGTCTGTACTGGAATCTAGAGCTGCTGCAAAAGCCAACATGAGTAGAAGAGGGTGTGAGTGGAGCCTGTGTGTTAACATTGTGCTTCTTCCTTGGTTTGGCTGGTTTGTGTCACAGATGTAAAGATGACATCCAAACCTTTTGTGAAAACTCCCTTTTCTTCTCAGCACACTGGCAATGATGTCTACAGCTTAAAAAGACTGATGGGAGAGTAAATGTCTTAATATGCCCTCCAAGTCCCAAATTTTTGCCACCATAGATAGCAGCCACCAGCAGGCAATCAACTCAAACCCTGGGCTCTAGAAATGCAGCATTTTTCTGAGCTGCTGTCTTAAATATTTCATTTAACTGGTAAGTGCTTCCACCAGGGGCTGTGGGGGAAGCAAAGAGTTTGAGTGTTGGCATGCCTGTACTGTGGGCTAAGCACAGAACAAATTTGTGGCACAGCAAGCCTGCACTTCAAATATAAAATGAGGAGCAGCAGATGGATATAATAAGAGAGGAACCATACGGAAACAATGACACGATTCTGAACGGCATAATGAGCAATGGTCAGAGCACACGAGGGCCATAAGCAGACTTCCTACTCTGGGTTCTTAGATGAGGCATCTTAATACCTAAATAGAAGTCATCTGGCTTATCATGGCAATCAGAGCAACTCTTGTAGTTACTGCAATGCCCTAGACAGCCAGTGGAAGTGCCAGCTGTGGGCTTGATCTCCAGCAACTCCCCTGAGCCCACCTGGCAGTACTGGAGTCTGGTGCCAAGGAGGAAATATCAGGTGCCTGTTTCCCTGCCTTGCTGAGGGCTGAGGCACCAGGTGCCAGCAGGATGCCCTGTCCCGAGGCCAGGTTTTCAGAAGAGCACTGGTGTGCAAGGTGGGGGAGGCAGGGAACCAGAGGCTATGCCCAGGGGCTCATCTCAGGCCTGCATTGGCTGCTCTGCTCTTGCAGAGGGAGGGTCTAGTTGCAGTCAGCTAGTCAGACTGATCTTCTAGGTCTGGAAAGTTATGATCTGTGCTCATGGGAGTGTGTTCTGTGTCTTATGTATTACATAAACATGCACAAACAGCCCCGAGGCACAGGCTTTTACCCACACCAGGATGGACACCTCTCAGTGAGTGCCACTTGCTGTCCTCTGGGCCCCAGGTGTCCAGCACCCTTCTCTGCACCAATGGTGCTAATGCTGTGGGAGGGCTCAAGCACACGTGTCTTCCCAGATATGTCCATCACCCAGTTACTCTCTTCTTCTGAAAATAAAAGGTTATTCAGATCCTGAGAGGCTGAGTAAAGTCTAGTATTCACTTTTTCTGCTTTGTGGTTGAATGCAGTAGGCAAGAGGCTGTGTCCCTTTCACCTTTGGTCCTTTCTTAAGCCTGTCAGTGTGTGGCAGAGTCTGAGCAGGCTCAGTGGCTTCAGGCCTCCCACAGACTTTTAAGTTACTGTGCACCAATTGCAAAAACCCCTGGCAATGAAATGTTTCTGCTGATACACTTCTGAGTGTGTCCAGTAAAGCACAAGCATCTAGAGGAAGCAGTAGAAGAATCACTATTAAGGCTGGATACCTCCACAGGCTGTCAGCCCCAACTAGGATGTGGTACAAATTGCTCTGTTTAACTAAGGCTCCTAAATTTCTCTTAAATCAGCCTTAGGTTTGCTAACAGACATTCTAAATGTGGTCCCTTGCCGATAACAAATGAACTTGAAGAAGCCTGGAATTCCAGCTATTTTGTTTGAGATTCCCAGTGGATGTCTTGGAACATTTACAGCTTGCCGTGTTCTGCTAATCATTTAAGCATTTAACTTGTCAGATGTTCAGAAGTTCACCATTTTCACATTTCTTTCCTGAACATACTGGCCAAAATTTTGCCAATTTGACTGCTGAAAACAGGCACCTACATTTGTATCTAGGCACTGCAATCAGTACCTTGCTCTGCCACACTCTGAGGCCCCCACCTCTGAAAAGCAGCTACTCTAGATACATGCACATGGTTTTAGGGGCCTAACTTTTGGCAGCCAAACTCGTGTTTGTGATACTTTCACATGTTTTTAATAAGAATCTAAACATAAACCAGACCAAAGAAAAAGGGGGGTGACAGGGGAGAGAAAAACAATACTCTGTAGGATATTTATGTGTTGACATAAAATATGGAATAATCCCTGCCTATTGCATCTGTGTATGCAGATTTTTCTTTCAAATGTGAATTATCAACTCGGTAGTTCAGACTGTTCTAGGAAGAGAACTACTGTGTCTCACACACAGCAACATGGCAGGCTCCACACCAAGATGCTCTGCAGTGGCAATTCAAGTGCCCATCACACCTCAGCAGAAGGACTTCACTTGCTCCTGTGTCCTTATTTCTATTCCTGGACTTTCTCAAAAATGAACTTTGGTGTCACTGAGAAGCAAAGGTTTTCATGTTTTCTATTCTAATGCTATTGTATTAGTGGTAACTATTCTTGGACAAGAGAATTCAATTTAGTGTGTCCTCATCTTCTTGAAGCTTCTTTTCAGGGCTCATTTTACCAAAAGAGTCAAAGAGCAGCAGCCCGAGGGCAGAGGTCAGCTCTGGGCATCAGGCCCACTTTGAGAACTGACAGCCTCAACAAGTCTTCTGGGTGGAAAAAAGTGACTGATGCCACCTTTGGCAACATCTAGTGATGCCCACTGCTGATCAAGAATTACTTGGCTCAGGCAATTCATTTCAATGGGGTTTGTTTTTAAATGTACAAATATAAAAGGCTCGTAAACTCACTTGCAAGATCAGGAAAAGCTACATATCTGCCTGAAGGTCCCCTGCCAGGCTGTGTTCCAAGAGAATACCCCTGTTTTAGAGAGAATAAATCCAGGTCTTTTCTTTCATTAATGAGGGCACACAGCACAACAGTACCTCAGGGCAGAGTGGTAAAACACTGAGTATTTTGAGACTGCTGCTGTGATTTCTCCATGCAGCAGACTAATGTCCAAAAAAACACCAGCTCCTCTCTCTGCTCAATTGGTTCTCTGGTGAACAGCACAGCTGTGAAACTGCTCGAGTGAGTCCATCCACAGTTCCCCAGGGTGGAAAGCAGAGGCTGGTGATGTGGTTGAAAGACAGCATACCTCAGCTTGTAGCACAATACTGTTACTCCCCTCAAGGCCAAAATAACACAGCCAGTTGTGATGCCCTCATCATTGCTCTTAATCATAGTGTCAGATAGGGCTCTCAGGCTGGGGAGCTAAAGGTGTTTTACTGTTTTGTCAGGCCTTGACTGAGGTTTAGCTACAGTGACCCTCCAGCCATGAACAGTGGGAAGTGTTCTTTGTCACTGGAAGAGCGTTTGCCTGTGCCCAAAACTTAACCTGAAATCCAAAATCATCACCATACTCTGAGCAGGAGAACACTTGAAAAGTGTGAAAATGGAGTGCTTTCACTATATACCTCTTCCCTGCTCCAGAAAGCATCTACAGAGAAGCAGGAGAGCTATGGAGCTGCCAGAGCCTGGTACATACACGCTTGCTGTGATCAAAAGCTCCCAGGCAGGATGGGTGCAGCACCATACCAGAGTATGCAGCAGGAGCTACAGATGACACAGAGCTCCTTGCCAAAGCCATAAATTGAGACACAGATTTCCTCCCTGTGTATGAAACAGCACATGGGTACTTCTCTGCATGCACTGTTAGGCAAGAAGATGAATTTCACCTAGACAGAGGCATCTAATGGGATTTAGCTCTTCCATGGCTTTGTGTGTGTGACTCAGCTCACTGGCTGTAGTGGGATGTTGTATAAAGCCTTCTCCATTCTTTACATTCAGTGCTTCTCAGTTTGGTTTACATCCACCAAAAATCTTTTCCATGTTTTTCTTCCTTACAAGGAAAATAAACTTGTAAAGAGGCAGAAGTGAAGGGTTACATCTGGAGAGAGTTAAGGCTGTGGCTCAAAGGAACAACTGGAATGTCTGTAATGCGGAAGTTCCTTCCACGAAGCCATTTTTCTGCTGGCCTTGGGAAGTACAGCTACATGCTGCTGCTGTTGACAGAGCCCAGCCCCACTGCAAATTCCAGTGAGGGGCTGCAACAGCATCCCTGCTGAGAGCACGGGTGGTGATTTCCATCTGGGCTACCCACTCAGCCTCACACACATCACCAGGAGCATCTCGGTATCACAAACTACCTGTCCTGGAAGATAATTACAAGAAGCTGGAGCTGTAACAGAAGCAACACATTTAATAATCAGCTAATTTTGATACTTTTGGGGCTGTGTTTCTGGCAAGCTGAGTGCTTGAAGACCCCTCTGAAGTCAGCTGTTTAGTAAAGACCCTTTGCATAGATAATGGTGACTTGGAAATCATCAGCATTGAGTCTGCCACAGCCACACAGCCTCATCGTTCATCTGCTAGAGATGCTGGAGGGTGAGTGACATCTTCACCTTCAGCCTCAACTCTGAAATTCGAGGAGCATATGAAAAGTAAAAAAAAAAAATTACTTTGGTGTAAATAAGTTATGTGAAGGCAATGGAACATACATGCAGTGGATCAGCCTCTTGCATGGCTAGAATATCTGTCTGACCACAGCTCTCAAGGGCTGGGTTATTTTGCTTCATGAAGGTGAAGGATATGCAGTTTGAAACTACTTGCTTCTTAAGCTGATGTGGTTTGTTATTAAATATCTTTTAAACAAAGGCTCGATTTCTGATCCTGAAATTAAAGTGTTTATCTGTGGTTTTAGTTTTAAATCCCTCTTTAGAAAGAAGAAACTTGCCCAGATACTTAACCACTTAAAACCAACTCCAGATCTGAAAAGAAGGGCCAATGCTTGAAGAGCTCAATATTTATTTACGCAGAAGTCACAATGTTATTTTAAATTAATGTGACATCTGTAAAACCATTATCTCTGATTTATTTTTTATTTTTTTTTTGCACACAGTTTATAAGTTTGTTATTTTATAAACAAACTGATTTTGGAATAATGAAAGTCAGAGAAGAGAAAAAAACAACCTATGAGGCAAAAACATCCACAGTGTTAAGCTCTTTTTTTTTTTCCATTCCTAATGCCTGGAGTATTTGTAATATACAATATCCTGCATACTGTTCTTGTTCTGCTTTTCCCACAAGCATGCCAGACTCAGGGCAAGGTTCTGTGAAGAAGTGTTAAATTCTATTTGTTTTTAAAATTGCCATTCAGTGGAAAACACAAACTACCCTTCCCCATTGAGGGTCTTCTTTTCTGTCCAAGATGTTCTAGCTTCTATTTGCAGTCACTTTTTTCTTTCCTTTCTAAATTGTCTAACATAGAAGAAAACTATTCAGAAATTAAAGTATTGATTAAGAAAAGATTTTCTATTTACATCAGTGCTTAGTGTATTTTTGGAAATAATTGTTGGCAGAACAGCTACCAATATTCCAAAGGAGCACCATCTGCAGTGTATCTAGCAACTGGTTTTTCAGACACTCCCATGTGTGCTTGACTTGTTCCTGCACCATCTCCAGGAACTATTTGTGATAGTTTTAAGTGTCACCAGAATGGTTGTGGAGGAGCAATTGTGTTTCAAAATGGTGAAAACCACTGTAGAAATGCTAGGGCAGAGACATGGAGACCTCCTTGCTCACTCTCAAAATGAATGTCCTGGTCCCAACATGACAGAACTGAAAGCATTGGACTGAGAAATCCATCATCATGAAACTAAAGACTGTACTGTGCCTCAGATTTTGCCATTCTTCTTGCCTGAGAGATTGTCTGCATCTCCTGGCCATCTAATTAATTAATCACACACTCTATTAAACGAATCTGACAGATACTCAGATCAGGTTCTTTGCTGGCTGTTTAGCTGTCCTCACTGTTGAAAGCCTGTGTCTCAGCTGCAGTTCAAATCTGTTTAACTTCATCACACTGCTTCATTTTCTTACACCTCTCCTTTGGACAGGGAGTTAGTTAGTAATACTTGATCTTAATATCAATATTTTATATATGTTAATGTTATAGTAATGCTTATCTTTTCTGTGGGTTTATTGATAAAAATATGAAATTACGTGGTAGCAAAACTGGACTCCTCCTAGAAATAAATCTGCTCAGTGATGACACTGCATTGCCAGTGTTCTCCTGCATCCAAATTATGTTTTGACACAACTGTCTGTTCAGTTGGTAATCCACCCAGGGTGGGCCATGCTGATGCTGATTGCAGCTACTCTGCAATCAAAGGATCTTACCTGATCAAATGTTTTAAAGAAGTCTGCCTTCTGTCAGTACTGCATCTTTTATCAAATAATTTTATAGTATCATTTTTAAGATACAGGTAGACAAAATATACTTTCCATCAATGCATCTTGACTAGTAAAAAAAGAAAAAAAAGACTAGGCAAGGGCACCATCCCACTTTCACAGAATTTACCTCTTCCTAGAGTTATCTTCCTTATCTGCAAGAAGCAGGCCTCAGATTGGGCCAGGGGGGAGCAGGGTCCTTGGCCACTTTTCACACCTTCCCCCTCTGGGCAAGCCTTTCTCATTCTGCACACAGGTCAGCACCACTCAAGAGAGACATTCATCCTTTAAGGAGCTGCTAGACACTCCCCACAATGGCTTTAGTCAGTGCCAGTGACAAAGACAACCCTGTTTCCTTCTCTGGTAGAGGACTGTAAATTCCTGGGCCCAAATTGGTCATCTCTGAGCCCTGGTTTTGTAGGTGACTTTTCTGCAAAAGAAATGAGTTCAGATGGGAACTGTGTTGTTCTGTAACCAATGCTGAGTGCCTTCTAAGGGGCATAATTCAGGGTAGTGTGCTGTGCTGACAGAACAGGAAAACCACGAGAGCATCCGTGTCACAAGAAGTTAATTCTGGACTTGTTAGTCAATTGTGGAAGAGAATTATTGTTTGGAGACACTAATGTTAAAGGCAATGCTCAGCTATAAAGGGCGGGAGCACTGAAGCCCAAGTTGCATCCCTTTGCCATCACAAAGTCAGAGCTGCTATCAAAACCTCCCTTCTCTCCAGCTGGAGAGCTATGGGTGGTGGGAAGGAGGAAGGGGATTGTGTCTTTGTGGCTCTTTCAGCTGGGGGGGGAAAGCAGGAGCTATGAGCTCTTCAGCTCTTCTCAAAGTCTTCCACAACTTTCTTCATGAATGAGGAAAGGGACATTTGAAGCTGGAAGTTGATGAACATTCTAGCTTACCCCTTTTCTGTCTTCCTCATGTTAGAAACACACAAAATATAGTGGGAGGTATGATGCCTCTGTATAACATTTCTGTTGTAAATGTGTTAGGAGTTATAACTATGCATGCAGATGCACTGAAACTTTAAGTGGGTGCAATTGTACTTAAACAGTTTGGCCTTTACTCCTAAAATGGAGAGCAGCCATGGAGTTATTTGCCATGACAAGAATAAAATAAATCATGCATGCAGCATAGGTTTGAGGGGAAAAGGAGAAGGATTTTATATATAAACATGCACTAAGGATCCTGATTTGGCAGGGCTTCCCTTGGTTTTTCTTTGGGGAATGTTTCTTATCAAGACAGCTGTCTGGCATCTTTTTTTTGTCTTTTCTGTTCCTAAGATTTCTCCTTAAAGAAAATGTTTTAAAATTCTAGATATAATAACAATTTTTACTCTCTGCATTTTCAGACTCAGAGGTGCCCCAGGTCTCTAATCCTCAAAACAGACTGCCAGGCAGCTAGAGGGAAAACTGCTTTTTTTATAAATTGAAGCTCTTATTTCATCCCTTCTTTATTCCCTTATCCTCTCATCCAGATTAATTCTGGATTGAGAACATAATTTAGAGTATTATTGCTTTCTCTCAGGCTAAGGATATTTATTTTTAAAGGAAAATCTGAATAAATAATGCTTTGCTTAAATAAGTGTGCTGCAGAAGCTGAACTCTTGTGAGCCTTTTTCACCTAGGAGGCCTGCAAATGAACAGCCTCGTGGAAAGGGCCTCATCACTGGGGCTTGAAGCCAGGACAGCAGTTGAGATGGTTTTTTGCTCAGGTAGTGTTGGGAGGACGTTTTTCTTTGGTGAGGCAGTGGAACAGGCTGCCCAGGGAGGTGGTGGAGTCACCATCCCTGGAGGTGTTCACAAAACGTGTAGCCTCAGCACTTTGGGACATGGTTTAGTGGTCATGATAATGTCAGGTAGATGGTTAGACTTGATGATCTTGGAGGTCTTTTCCAACCTTAGTGATTCTGAGGTATGACACACAAGCACAACTGCTTGGCTGTCAATGTATCCAAGGCAGTCCCACTAATCCCTGCTAATCCTACTAATACAAAGATACAACTCTGAGTGCTGCTGTGTCCCAGCCACGTGCAGCAGAGGACTCATTGCAGCAACCAAGCTGGCTTCTTAGTGCACAGGGGTGCAGGGCCACCCCACCTCTGAGCCCTGCCTGCCCTGGCAGCTGAAACACCAGCCCATCACCACCAGCAGCACCAGAGCTGTTTCTTCCCCTCCGCTCCCACTAACAAATATCACACTGGTATACATGACAAATGTGTTGAGGGGAATGAGATTAGATAAGGGATAAGAAAGAGGGAGGAGGCAAAGAAAAATACACTCCTTCTGCTGACATGTCATCACTGGAACATCTGCATTATGTCTGGGTGTGCTAATGATCTCCTTTCTCAAACCACACTGCGAGACAATTAGGGCTGATAAATCATGGAGGGGGTTGGGTGGGTGGTTTTAAGATCCCAGATGCAATGGTGGAAAAAAGGGGGTAAAGAGGAAAGAATGGACACTTTATCTCACCTTAAATCTGCTGAGTGCTGATACAAAAGAAACCCCCATAACTTAAAAAATATAGTAGAGCACCATAAAACACAAAAACAGCAAGTTATCCACTTTTGTCTGGATTCCAACTCATACTCAAGATATCCTTCATGACTGGGGGGGAAAAAAAAGCCAGAAAAAAAAAAAAAAAAGAAAAAAGAAAAAGGCAGCCTGGTCT
>JAOEGS010015939.1:0-25268 GCA_025447755.1 Corythornis vintsioides | reverse complement strand
GCCGGGGGGAGCGCGCGGGGGGGCGGCGGGGTGCGCGAACCCTCGAGCGGCCGCAATTCGGACAAGATTCTTATCGTTTAGGGCGGGTGGTGCCGGGGGGGGGGGGGGGGCGGAGCTCCGCCGCTCGAGGGCGCCGCCGCTCGCGCTGCCGCCGCCGCCTTTAGCCGCTCGTGCCGGAGCCGCCGCTGCCGCCGCCGCCTCCCGCGCCCAGCATGGTAATGGCCGAGCCCCGGCGGCCCCCCCCGCTGCTGCCCCGCGGGCTCGGGCCCGTCCGCGTCGGCTTCTACGACATCGAGGGCACGCTGGGCAAAGGCAACTTCGCCGTGGTCAAGCTGGCGCGGCACCGCATCACGCGCAGCGAGGTGAGCCGGGCGCGGTGCGGTGGCCGCGGTCGCCCCCCGGCTCCCGGGCCTAGCTCGGCCGCGCCGCCCCGGCCCCTCCCCGCGGCCCCTAGGCCTCGGCCGGGCGGGCGTTGGGCGGGCAGGGCTCGGGGTCTGGTGGAGGGAGGGGGGCTGCGGGGGCAGCCGGTCGCCGGGGCTGCCCTCGGCGGGGCCGGCGCTGGGGTCGCGGAGCTCCGCCGCCGGCTCCGGAGCGGGGAGGAGGGGGCGAGCGGCTGCTGTCGGGGCTGTGGGGCTCTGCTCGGGAGCTGAGGCTGTGCCGGGGGTGGCTCGGCGGGGGCGGGCAGCGAGCGCCCTTGCGGGTCCTTTTGTCCCTTCCAGGAGCGGAGCCCCCTCCTGTAAGGGGGTGTGCGGGGGATATTTTATTTGCTTGAGGTGCGGGGCTGCCGGTGGGTTTCGCAGCAGGAGCTTTGGCCGCCGTTCGGGTTCGCTTTGGTGCTGTTCCCACGCCGGGAAGAGCAGGGGTAGAGCGGGAGATCGCCTCCCGGCCTGGCTGCGGCGGGGCTGGGGGCGCGGGGAGGATGCTCGGGCTGGCAGGGTGCGGGCTCGGGCAGCTGTCGGCTCGGGAGTGGAGCCATCCCACAGCGGTAACTTTCTGGTGGCAGGGAGGGTTCGGACCTTGCGTTGTGCCCGATTTCGTGTCCTGAATATTGCACGGTTTCCCGACCTGGCCGGTGCTTGGAGATGAGCTGCTCTCCTACCTCGGTAATCCCTGGGAGCAAAGGAACTTTTGTGTGTGTGCCCTGGATTTTGAAATGCATCACTCTGCTGGTTAACCAAATTCCACTATTTTTAGTCTCTTTGTTTAACTGCCCTACCTCCCCATCGCCGGTATTGATAGCCTGTAGATTATTGTGCTTTACCTCAATAAGTCTGGATGGATAAAATACAGTTTTATTCCCTTTTTCTTCCTTCTTACTCTAAGTGTAATGGCTTTGAAAGATCCATTTTCTCCTGCATTTTCTCCTGGGTGGTTATATTTGCTACACCTGGAGGTAAGCTTTTTGTAAGGCTCTGTTATGGTTGATTTCACTGTGTGCTGAAGAAGAGCTGCTCGTGCTGCTCTTTACGAGGGAAAAGTAAATAAAATATTGCTCGAAGTACAAAGGAGAAAAAAAGCTGAAGAGCTCTGCCATTATTCAGTTGCTGTGGGCTTGTGTGGTAAAATCATTCCTTAAAGGAATGAAAAATGACTGTAGTTCGGACTCCAGTTCGGAAAGAACAAACCTGCGGTGCTAACATTGTTCTGGCCATGCAGTGATAAATGAACTTTGGTCCCAAGTGATAAAAAATTTATTGTCTTATTTCTTCAGTTGCATAATTAACTGTTAATTATTTCAAAATCCTCTGTTGCTGTTACTGAAGAGCCACAGACCTTGCAGTGCTTGTGTTTTCTTCCCAGGTTTGATGCCAAACATCTCAATGCTTCCTTTGAAGCTAAGTTGTCATTTACATTTCTTTGCAGACCTCACGATGAGGGTGAAAACTTTGTCAGTTTAGAAAGTGTTTGGGTAGTGTTGCTGGAAATCGACGAGGCTCCGGGAAACAAGAGCTTTGCAACTTCCCAGCTCTCCTGTGACTTCTCCACTTCTAAGAAATCGCTGGTTTTGGTGCATTCTCAGTCTTTTTTTTTTTTTTTTTCTTAAACCAACTTTCCTGAGGAGCCTTGTGTCCCCTCTGAAGCCTTTTTATCTGCTGCGTGGTTTTTATCTTGTGCTGGAGATGGGTCAGGTTCATTTTTCAGTGCAGCTGCACTGAATTTTGCAGTTTATTTGGAACTTAATTGCTGAGTGAGCTGCTGGAAGCATTCACGTGGCCTTTGTGGAAGGGGAGCCCTATTAAGATGACTTCTAATGTCAGGGGAACCTAATTCTGGCCAAATACTACCTGGAGTAAGCACCAAGAGTGGTCACCTCATTTGATTTAGGATCTTTATCCACAGAAAGTATTGTTTCTATATGGAAGGCTCTTGATATTTCAAGCTTGTTATAAACTGTTGCTTGCATTTCTTGAGCTGCTGGTTCCTCACATCCACCTGTGTCTTATCAAGCTGCCAGTGGAGCAGTAATCAGCTTATTAGGTTCTGATGGGCTGCACCTTTGCACCACAGGTGTGTGCTGTGCTGCTCAGAAAGCCCTTTTAAAAAGGACTGTTTCCCTGGTGGAGTTTATCTGACCTTCCCTATTTCAACCATTTAAATTCAGAACCCATGTGTTGTTTTTTAGCATCGATAGGCTGAAGCTGTATTTTCTATGGCTTGGACTTGCAAAGCTGTTTTCTTGTTGTAACTGAGTAGCCAATAAGCTTAAATATGGGATATTACTACCTTGAAAGGTCAGCACTGGTGGATTGTGCACAGAATTCCTCCTTTGATGGAAAACATAGATCAGAATATAAAACTGCAGCTCGAACTGCCAATAGTAAAGATATACAATAATTTCTTAGCAAAGTTAGGTGAAAATAAAGTGAAGCCAGGCTTGAAGCAGGAGATGCTTAAGGCAGGGCAGTGGATGGTGTATGCAAACAAACTGGGAAACCAAAGCTTGGCTTGTGTGTTAACCCAGCACTGGGATTGCATGCCTAAATAGCCACAGGTGTGGAAGCTGGGAAAATGTCCTGGTGTTTGTGTCAGTGGAGATGTTCCCTCCTGAATGCCAGTCTGTGCAGGGTGCCCCCGAGTCTGACCTTTGCTGGCCTGTGTGCCATTGAAGTGCAGGACTGTCTCCTGCTCTGCTCATTTCTCCCCTCGCCGAGAAATCCTCTGGTCTCGGGGTGACTCTTGGTAATGAGACATGCACAAATAAGCAGAATCCTCCCCCTGAGGGAGGAGACTAAGGAGAAGAGACCAGAAATTGGGAGGTGAATATTTGCTTTCGGTGACATGTGTGAAGTCATGAACAGCAGTGGAAAGCTCTGCACAGATGAAGGTGCTGGTTGAAGAAAACAGTGAATGTGCTTGGAGGATGAAGGCAGGGCTTAGTGAACAGGCCATGAGAGCAGAGTTGTGTTCCCCACCCCCCCAAAACTGTAACCAGTGCCCCCTAAGGATTGGGCACCTGCAGAAGAACCCTACCCAGATGAAAGGAAACCTTTCTGACTCCTGTGTCCTGGCTGCTCCCTTCTGCCTTGAGCTCTGTTACAGCTGCTTTCTCTGCCAGTTTTGCTCCCAGAAGAAGTGATCCTGGTTTAGCTGCTCCTGCCTGATCCAGTGGGCTCAGCTAGGAGTGAAAATGAACAATAGGAGCAGAGCCAGCAGCTCCCTGTGCTTTAAGCACACGGCTCAGGCTGGTGGAGGAATTCAGAGGGAAAGTGACAGTATTGCCAAAACACAAAGACTTGAGGTGCTGATTTACCTGTGGGCTCCCCAGGTCTGTGAGGAGGAGGAGAGGAAGAACACCCCTGGAGGCAGAAAGTGGGAGCCATGGGGAGATCAGGCTGTGTAATGTGCTGCACCCTAAGGGAGGTTAATGTTTCTGGAAATCTGTGATATCCAGGCTCTTTGTTGCAAATTGGAGTTGCTCCAGGTTGCAGAAAGCTGCATTTGTTAATCTTAATGGAGTTTATCTACTTTGAGGATCTACCGAGTTAACAATTCAAATTAATTGAATTAAAGCTTGCACTGACATGGACAAGCCTCTTTTTGTATGCTAACTTGTCAGGCCGTGGTGTGGGTGTGTGAGGGTTTTTTGGGTGAGTTAACTAATATAAAAACAACTGGAAAGCTGGAGTAGCTGGAGGATAGAAGAGCTTTCATCTTTCCTGACAAGCTTTTTGCCATCGCTGCTCGACAGTTTCAATTCCCAGATGTCAGAGGAGGATTGAGCAAACTCCAGTTCTCTAGGCCTTTGCTAAAAGAGGGAAGGAAATGTCTGCTATTCCTAATATTTTTAAGCTAAATAAAAACCAAGTTGCAAAGCTGTTGGATGGTTAGTCTTTAAGCACCAAAGGCTGATAGGAGAAAATAAGGGAAGTAGCAGGATTCCTTTTTTTTTTAAGTCATTTGAAGTATGTACTAATACTATATATATAGTATATATGATTTATGAATCTATATATTGCTGCTTGATGGGGGTTTTTTGTTTTGTGGTCTTCTCCTTCTAAGTGATAACTATATTAAAAAAGCCAAAGCTGCAGTCACATCTTGTGTAATTGTCCTTAATTTGGCATGTGCCAGTTGTGCCGTGGCAGTCGCTGACCCTATTAGAGCAGCAGGAATTAATTTCCATGAGCAGTTAGTCTCTGTGCTGTTCCAGAAGATGAAAGTGATGTTGCAGAGCCCCTGCAAGGTGCTTGTGGTAGTTGGTGAGCTGCTTATTCAGGAACAAAACACACTTTTCAGTTGGGAACCTGTTCCCTGTCTTGAAGCAGCTTCTGCAGCTGGAGGAATTGCCGCCCTGCTCCTGGCACGGGAGGCAGCTGAGCCTGTGGACAGAAGTGAGCTGTTGCTGTTGGATGTGCTGCTCCTTCTCACATCCCTGTGAAGAACTTGCTGGGTTTTAAGTATTTCCAAGTGGGTTTTCTCTAAATCTTCTGTGGCCTTGGCAAGATGTGTGAAAACTGAAGGTTCAGAATAGACTGAGGTACTTTAATCTGCATTTGAGTGCAAAGCAGCAGTGCCAGCTGCTCCTGCCACTGTGAGCACGTACAGAACACACACACTGAGACTTGTACAAGGATTGCAAACAGGATGCTTTTTGCCTTCAAGTAGGCACACTCTTCTACTCTGTGTTCAAAAAAACAATCACTTAATAGTACCAAATAACTCCACATTGTAAGACAAAATGTTTTGCTATAATGTAGTGGGGTTTTTTGAACTAAAAAACTATTTAGAATGGAAATACAGCTAGTTCTTTGGCACTTTGCATCTTAATATGTTCTTAATTAGGGGAGAGCTGTAGTTAGAATTCTCAGATATCTGAGGCTGAAGTGCTGTGGTTACCTGACAAACTTTATGAATGAGTGATAGCTGTCAGCTCAGCTGTCTACCTGAAGAAGTCGTTTGTCTTTTTGAGCAGGTTTTGGATGCAGCAGCACAAGATGCATCTCTGAACACCATGCCAGAGGTACCAGCAGCCTGGGGGACACTGGCTGGTTCTGTAGAGCTCCAAACCACTTTGTTTCCCAACACTACAGTTGCAGAATTCCCTCTCACTAGGAGAGGGTGAGCAGTGGAGGTATTTGTGTTCATGAAATGGATGGATCAGTGTCCACAGGTGCAGCAGGAGCCCCAGAGAGCTCATGGCCATCCTGGGTTTGGGATTTGGCTTGTTTGTTTGTTTTCAAACCGTTGTGCTGTTCCCTTCCCCTCCTGTTGCTTTGCTTCAGTTTCACTTGTTTGTTTTTCTCTTCCTTGCTACACCTAAACTCCTCAAAGCCCTGTGTAGCTTTGCTTTTATTGCCTTTACTGCACACACGTCCTGTGTGCAAGAAGATTAAACAGGAGGAACTCCTTAACTATGGGGAGAATATTCTACTGGAAGGTGAAATAAAATGAACCAGAGCCAGGGAACGAGGCAGCCTTAAAAGGTGCCAGTGCTGCAAGTTGGGTGAAGCTTCCCCACTATGTGAGGAAAGAAGCTGCTGTAAATACCTCAAGTTACTGAGAGGCTGATGCTATCTGTGCAAGCCACTATTCTAATTAGTTTGCCATTAAACTTTAAATGCATTTAAAAATGCAGCAGGATTTTTTTTGTGGTGCTCTAGATTGATGGAGACATTCACTTTCCTGAACACCTGATCTGTCCAAGGTTGTGGGCACCTTGTTGCTTTACTGAAAGATGTGTTACTCCTGTTCTGTGAGGGGAGTGCAGGATGGCTGCAGATCCATCTTTTCATGGAGTTGTAAATAAGCAACAGTGGGCTCCTTTCCTCTTAAATCTGTAGGTAGCCAAATCACAGGTGTAAATGGGAGAGATGTGGGGAGTGAAGGACCAACCAGCTTGTGTGGCTGATTCCAGGGAGACAGGAGAAAATAAATTAGAGGGATGGGAGAAATGTGACATGTGTGGTGCTTTAAGAAATATTTCCTGATGTGTAAGATGTGCTCCAGTTTAGGAGCTTGGTTTGGTTACTTTGACCTTTCTAACTTTCTCTGGAAATATTTTCTTCTTAGGCTAATAAATTGTGCCTGCAAAAAAACCCCACATTTCTGCTTATTGTTGGGTTTTTTTTTTTTATTAGGTGTGATCTTAAATTAGGCCAAGGAGACTCAAAGGTGTGGGTTTTGTGTGGTGTTTTTCCTTAGCTCTGTGGAGGATTGTTTGTGTCCTCTGCTGCCACATGGAATCTCATCAGCCCAAATTAGGAAGCTGCTTGTTCTGCCTTTGGGAGAGGGAAAAGGGCCTTCCTGAGAGAATCAGCAGTTGGTGTGGGGAGTATTGGAGTGCACATCTGGCCAGGGGTGTTTGGATAGCCCAGTGCCATGGGCATTGCTGCTCCTTTGCCTTCTTACTCCTTGTGTGTGAAGCCAGGCCTTTATGATCAAGTTTTACACATAGACAGCAAATGAATATTGTGTTTGGGAAGATGGGGGAGTAACAAATAAGAACAGAAGCAGGTGATCCATGTGTTTCATTTGCATGGCTTAGAAATGGAGTCTCCATACTGAAAAGACAGAAGCTTTAAAAGGGAGGTATTTTATTTTCTCTTTAGGACCTGCAGTCTTGGGCACTGCTGTTGTGTGTGGCCCTCAGCAGGCAGTGAAGGGAAGGGGGCAGATGCACCATGGGGAGAGCAGATGCAAGGAGCCAGCAGGATACAAGGAGAAGTGTTTTGGTGTTTGACAAATCAGTTTCAGTGAGTTCTGTATTAATCATTGTTTTTTAAAACATCCCACACCTGTCATTTGAAAAAAAGTTAAAAATAATTGTTTGCTTTGGGAAATCTTATTGTGCTTCAGCTCTGCAAGAGTGCATCTGCATCTTAAAAACAAGAACTACTCACTGATTCCAAGGCTAGATGAGTTTATTCACAGCAGAATATTATTTTTCTGGTGGTTGGGGAAAACAAGTGACTTTTCAAGGGGTGATGGAGCAAAAGTGTACTAAAATCAAATCAGTAAATAGTTAATTCTGAATTCAGGTGGGTCTATAATCCAGCCTTACTGGAGCTACTGAAGTTCACCTCCTGTGGATTTTTGTCTCCTGCATAGCAGCTGTCTCCTATACTTCAGTAGTTTGTGAAATGTGGTTATAATTGGAAGCATTTTTGTGACTTATATTGTTTGCTCCTGCTTTGCATTAATAGTGTGATATTCAGGGTGAATAAACAGCATTTATATATTCAACACCCTTTAGTATTATCTTTTGTGTGGTTTTTATAGCAGCTGTATTTTTCTTGTTTTGTTTGGTGTTTTTTTTTTTTTGTCTTCTGTTTAAAATGTTTAATCTCTTAAGCATGTGTAGTTATCAGTAATTCACTTTGCAGATATTGGCTAAAAACAAGGTCAGTAGGACCAAGATTTCTCAACTGAGATCTGTTTGCAAGGTTTGACAAACACATCTGGGCAGAGCTTTATTCCCCCTGAATGAATGAGCTGCAGATGTCCTTGTGAAGCAGCATATTCATTACAATTTAGCTGTACCAGTTGAAGCTCCATGGACCCACCATGCTCTGATTTCCTTCTTTTCCTGACATGTGGGTGATAGTCCTGGTGCCACTCAGTGGGGCTGCTGACATGTTTCATGTTGTGCTGCTCTATTGAAGTGTAGGGTGTGTATTTCTGAGCTAGAAGAAAGCCTCAGTTACCTGTGGTTGTTATTCCCCTTATAATGAGGATAAACCAGGCACAAAAATGTTGGGAGTTTTAATCTCACTTTTGCTGTTTGTCTGCAGGTGGCAATAAAAATCATTGACAAATCTCAGCTGGATGCTGTGAATTTGGAGAAGATCTACAGAGAAGTGCAGATAATGAAAATGCTGGATCATCCACACATTATTAAGCTCTACCAGGTATGGGTAACTGTTTTTTTCTCTCTTCTCCCTCTCTCCCTGCTCCCGTGTGAAGAATTCCCTACACTGGTGACTTCTGGCAGATCACCAGTCTGACAGACTCAGGGTTTCTGAAATTGATTTGCATTGGCTAAGTGGCTGACCTTGGACAGTGCATCATTTGTGGTCCCTTTAATTCTGTGCTGCCAATCAGCCTGGCTCTGTTAGATACTCAGTCATACCTGGGATCTGCTTAAAACACACAGAAGGCTGCCAGTTTGACATTGGTGCAAGAGATGAGCTGGAAATACCAGAGCTGAGACTTTCCTGTTTGTTAGTAGGCAAGGTAGTGTCTGTGGTAGAGCAGAGTAATTGTCTGCTGTGAGTAGGATCTCCAGGGATGGGGTGCTTTTTCTCTAGCTGTGTCCTGGCTCAGAGCACAGTGAGAAGCACTTGCAGCCTCTTTCTTATCCAAAGATAAGCCCTAAGGTTCTGCTGATGTGGTGATGTAAGCACATGCAGCCAGCAAGAGCTTCCCAAACACTTCAGCTTGAGGTGTGTTTGCTAGAGGATGGATAACTTGCTCCTTGGATTAATTTTTGTTGGGATCTTGCACTTCACTTCTAGTGTGGGTATAGATAAATGGATTTTTATCCTAAAGTGAATTCTGTATCTTGTGGAATTGAGTGCAGCCTTTTAGAATATAGGGGATGACTAATTATGGTACAACAAAGTATATTTACATAAATAATAAGTCTGCACTTGTGATAACACAGGCAGTGAGTACTTCTGAAGGTTTGTTTTTTTTTTTTCTTGTGACTTTTTTAGCCTGCTTTTTACTTAATTTTTCTCTTCAGCTTCATGTTCTGTTCCTGGTAGTGCAAGGTGAAACATTTCAGGTTGCTGACATTTCTGCTTCAGTGAACTCCTGCTTTTGAGACTTTCCTGAGAATATTTCTTTTGGTGTCTGTTTTTTGATGTTCTGTTTAACAAATCACACTGTGCTTCTGAGATACTCTCTTGCTTGTTTCAAGTAAGTCTAGCTTCACAAACCAATGACTTGTGCACATCAAAACCAAACTTTGAATTTAAATTCATCTGACAACATCTCTGAAGGCAATATGAGCACAGGGACTTGGGCCTATGGTGTTGGAGTTCTACTGAATGAAATACTGGTTTAGACTTATTTAGCTTTAATCTTATGGGAAAATACTGACACTTTAAAATATTGATTCACTGAGCACAGGTAACAGGCTCAGGAAGATCCCCAGTCTTCCTTCCCCAGCACCAGCTGTTGGTGTGCTGGAAGAGTTGAGCAAGGGAATTTCTTTAGGCTGGTTCCTTAAAGGAAAGTCTTAAAACTAACTGCTGATGATACTATCATTTAATGAGACTGAGAATCCTTCTCTGTGCACTTGGAAGCCTTTAGAGCTTATCCTTTTCCTCAGTGTGCAAATCCTCCCCTTGAAATTGGGGACGTAGCTTGAAAAAAACAAAGTGAAAGATTGTGATAACTGTGCAAAGCAAAGACTCCCATCCCTACCAGAAGGGAACAATGAAATAAATATCCCTTGGAGAGTTTGTTTGCTTTTTGCTTTTCTTCCAGCTAATCTCATGTGTGATTTCTCCACCAACAGGTGATGGAGACCAAAAGCATGTTGTACCTTGTGACAGAGTTTGCCAAGAATGGAGAAATCTTTGGTAAGCAAGAGAATGTTTTTGTGAACTTCTGAAGTTTGTCAGTTTTATTTATCTTGCCCAAGGATCCCTTTTACTGTAGCGTGTCACGTGCCTTTATTTGTCAAGAAATGTGATAATTGTCACCATTTCCCATTTTAGAACTAAGAACTTTAGGAAAAAAAGCCTGTTACAGTGTATACTAGCATAATAAAGTTCAAAATCATTGCATATCTTCAGCTGAAGACAAGGGTTGTTAAACAGAACAATGCAGGGGAAACTCTCAGCTGACAGAATTGCCAGGTTTTCAGCACTGAGTTGAGATGAAAAACTGCTTAAAATGTTCAGCCTGATCATGAACAGTGGCCCAAACAGTATTTCAGGTAAAGTGAAGAATCTTTGTTGTGCAGTTATGTACTGACTTATCAGACACAATTAACTCTTTTTTTTCCTTCTGAAATCTTTCCTTTCATCTCATTACTTGCCTTGGGAACTACAACACTGGAGTTTATCTGACAGGATTTTTATGCAGACTTCAATAGGTGATTATCACAAGGCAAAAATCTGCCTTTGTACCAATGTCAGGCTAAGTTTCTGTATTTTGTATAGTTTCACAGTTTCATGACTGAATACTGAGAATGTTTCATATAAGATTCTATAAATCTAAAGTTGCATTTACCTGACCAAAAGTTGCTGGTTTTGCTGATGCTTTATGTAAGAAGATGAGGTGGTTATAGGGAAAAACAAACTTACAGAAGGCAAAAAACATACAACTTCAATCAATGTGGCTAAAGATTCTAGAAGCAACTTGGATGATGACTCTCTTTGCATTCTGATTTGTCTTGGCATTTAATCTGTATAATTTCCTGGAAAATTGTGCCTTAAACTCATGGTTCATGCAGAAGCAGCAGAGCCTTTTGGGCTCAGACTTTCCCTGTTTACAGATTCTTTAATGTACATTTCAGACACAGTTTGGCTAATTCTTAAACCTTATTTGCCCATTAAAATTAAGGAATCTTTCTGAGTCCTTTATTACAGACTTAATATTTCTGTACAGGGTTTTTCTGTTTTATTGGGATGACTTTTCCAAGTGGCTGTTTCAGTTAAGGATGGGATATTCTGTTGTAGGTATTTGTCACTGTCATATATTTGGAGGAGGAAGCAGAACTGAGGTAACTGTAGAAGCTGGTTAGAATTTCAGAGGGGGGAAAGAGTATTTTCTGGATTTTTCTGCAGGCAGAGACAGGAACTGCACTACAGCAGTGAGTGCCAGGTGAAGAGCAGTTGATCCCTTTAGCAATATATAACTTTTAAATGGTTGAGTGGTACCCAGGACAAAGGGTTTCTTTTCCATGAATGAGTCACATATCCTAGTAGAGTAACAGAAGAAAGGAACAGAAAAATAGCAGAGGAGCAGAAAGGTGAAGAAAATCTTTTTAGCTGGAATACTTAATACATAGCAGGTACTGTTGCTTTGCTTAGGAAACAGACTGTGGTGTTGAATTAACCTTTTTTGCTTAAAAGCTAATTTTGTTTGTTTTATGCTTGCTACCCTGGCACTTAGAGTTCTCACATGTGTTTTGGTTGCAATAAAAAAAAAAAAAATCAGAATTGCTGAGAGTGTTTCTCTGAAACTCGGTCACCATGACAAGGCAGAATGAACTTGGAGGGCAATGGAATAGAGTTCATGTGGAGGGCCCTGGTGATTGGAGCACAGAAGAGGTGGAGCCTGGCTGATCTTTATCTTTTTAATGCTGGGGTGGGGGCAAGGGGATGAATTTTATGCCAACAGAACTCGCATGTTCAAAGTCCCTTCTTCTCTGGGTCATCCCCTTGCATACTTTTGAGTCCTTATTGGACTGTTTTGTCATAAGCAGAATATCATGTTGAGGGCAACTGATGTAAATGGAAAAATAGAGGAAAGTATGGGAATACTTAAACAAAAAGTAGAAAGATGACTTAAACCATATGAGTTTTTCTTCTGCTTGGTGTATTGAATTTGCCACGTCAAGTCTAAATGTCCCCGTTACACAACATTGGTTTTGAAACAGCACAAATAGTGGGATCCTCTTCTGGAGTCCTGTTCCTAAGTGTCTTTGAAGTTTTAAATCATTTCCCATGTGTGATCCTGTTTTGGGGGCATTTTACTTTGATTTTCTTTAGTAAAATGAGATGGTTATAAAATGAGATGGTTAGAAACCTGTGGAAACTGCTATAGAAGTGAATCAGTATCCTGGGCAGCATTATTGTGCTCAGTTTTCTTTGATTAATCTTTGATTGCATTTGCAGATGGTCTTAAACCAAACTAAACAAACCAAATATAAACTTGCTTTAGGTTTGGGGCAAGAGCAGCTTATTTTTACTGAAAAGCTAGTGATGTGGGAGAGGTCTAATGAGAGTGCAGTCTGTTGGGCTGATCTTCCTGTCTGTTCCCTCTGTAATCAGTGAGCAGGGAGAGGTCCCTGAGGAGGCTGGTTCAGAGCTGTGTCTTGCCCTCCAAAGGAGCCTCTTTCTTCCCTGACTCCAGGAAGTGCTGAAATTGATGAGAATCCCCAGGTTGAAGTTGGCCTTTGTGATGGCTCTTCATGTGGAGTTTGTGAGAGTTAATTGAAGTCCCTTTTCTCTCTCCTCTTGACTGAGGTACTGTAGAGAACACAGCATGCTTGGCAGCATGGCTGTCAGTAGCTGCTAACAGGTGAGTGTTCCCTCTATACCATGCCAGGTTTTCAAGTTCACTGGCAGCAACCTGGCATTAAACCTCATTGAGTCTCTGCTCAGCCATCATTTCATAGTAGTGACTGGGACTTCACAGACAGGATTACTTTTAACCCCAGTACTCATTCATCCCTGTCTGCACAGCTTCAGTGAACTTTTTCTGTGCTCAACAGCAGCTTGGAATTTATTTTCTGCCAGCTCTTGTCATTGCAGCCCATGTGTTTATAAACACTTCAAATGCTCTTAGGTTTGTTTTTTAAAAAATCTTTAGACCTAATAAAACATTTTGAACTAAAGCTTTCAGTTGTCCTTAATATTTTACAGGTCTATGAAGTTTTTTACTGTTTGAGCTGTTTTAAAAAAATGCATCTTTGCAGCCACCATCTTGTAACCTTCCAGCCTCTCACCTGAAGTTTCTAAGCCCTCTGATTTACCCTGTTCTGAAGGGCTAGGTCTCTGGCTTCTCATCAGTGACTGTTTATTTTGCAAGAATCCAGACTGCAGAGGGAGAAGCTACTGAGCCTAAAAACAACATAATTGTTCAGCTAGGCAGAAAGAGAATACTCCAAGCTTTCAGCTATGGTTGTTTCTGTTCTCTCTTGCTGTTTGACTTACTACATCTGCATTTTAAAAGCAGAAAGCATGACCAAGCCACTAGCCTGTGTGATTTATGTCTGGCAATTGTAACTATCCAAAGGAACATGATGCTTTAGGCTGAAGTTTAAGAGCAGTTTTGATCTTTAGTTTCCTCATGTGACTTCCTGCTGGGTTTTAGCATGGAAATACTAAAGTGACAATAGCTCAACTTCATCTAGAGCCCCAGTACAGCATTTTACACATGAGAGTGACTGTACTTATGTCTACATTCTGGCACTTCCTTTTTCTACTTCATGCAAGAAATGTGAAGGAGAGAGCCTAAGGAATAATGAAGAGGCAAACAAGTCATCTGCCAGACATGGTGGCTGGGAAGAACAGCCTAACTGCATTTGCATACTCATGTTATCTTCCATCTCACAGTTGACTTTCCTGATTGTTCAGGTGCTCCTGCAGCCTCCAGTCTGTTCTGCAATTGGGCAGTAGGTTGTGAAGACCTTGTTGTCTTCTAGAGAACCTGCAGGAAATAATTGGAATGCTGTCAGGCTGCCTTATTGTGCTGATACTTCTCCTCCAGGGGCATCTCTCTGCTTTATTGGGAAGAACCAGAAGGTTATTCTGAGATTTTTCAAAGGTGTTTGCAGTGGAAAGACAATATTTATTTCTTACTCTTGCTAGATGCCAGCCAGGGCATCCACCACCCCATTAAAAATGAAATTACTCTTGTGGAATGATAGTAATGCACACACATACAAACTAAACTTGTTCAGTCAGTGTTTGTTTATGCTCTGCAGCTCTTGTCCCAAAGGGTACCTTGGGGCTTAAGCCTGTTCATACAAAAGGCTCTTGGGCACTTCCAGTGTGCCCAGTGCGTCTCAAACTAGATAAGCCCAGGCTGTCTCGGGGTGGAGGGTCTCATCAAACATCCCTTGGAGGTAGGTCTCAAAGTAAATCTGATTTTTGGAATAAAAGAAGCACTTAACTTGCAGAGAAGCTGGTAAATATTTGGAAAAACATTTCTTACACAACAGCTAAATGGACAACACTCTTACATTAAATATGTCAAGTAACTAGTCATCCAAAGTGTGCTATACTTGTGCAAATGAAGAAGTACCAGTGCTATTGCAGTTTTATTGACACTTTGAATGTTTCTATGGGAAGCATGCAGTAATGTGCAGTTTAACTAGAGGAATCTGAATTCTGTACTGGAGTTTACTCTGTGAAGTAGAGGTGGTGATGTTCTCTTGTCCTCAAACCACATTTTACTGAGAAGGAGGTTCCCATCATAACTTCTGTAAGGCCTTTGACAAGATTCCTCCCCAACATCCTTCCTTCCAAATTGCAGAGAGAGGGATGGGATGGATAGTAATAATTGGTTGGTCACATCCAGAGAGGCAAGAGCTCAATGTCCAGAGGGAGACCAGTGCCAAGTGCTGTCCCCTCAGGGCTCCCTAATGCACACAGTGCTGTTTAATATCTCCATCAATGACTTGTACAGGGAGATCAAATCCTCCTCAGCAAGTCTGCAGCCACCACTGAGCTGGGTGGGGGGTTGATAACACTTGAGGGAAGGGATGTGCCTGGTTTGGTGCAACCCCTGGTAGCAATAGAGGCTGGGGGATAAAGGAATCAAGAGCAGCACTGCAGAGAAGGACTGGGGGGTGCTGGTGGATGAAAAGCTGGACCCGTGATGCCATAGTGTGCTTGCAGCCCAGAAGCTACAAGATCCTGGGTTGTATCAGTAGAAGAATGGCCAGTAGGTCCAGGGAGGTGGTTGCCCTCTAGCCAGCCTGTTCCAGCATTTCACCACCTGTACAGAAAAAACCCCCTACCTTTTTAATAGGTTTAAATTGAATTTCCTGTGTTTCACTCATTTCCCTTGTGTCTGAGAAGAGTCTGTTGTTTTCAAGTATTTCTACACACAGTAAGATTCTCCAGGCTGAACCCCCACAGCTATTTCAGCCTCCCTTTGTCTGACAAGCCCTCCAGTCCTCATCTTCATTATCCTTCCTCTGCCTCACATTGGTATCTGTGTGCCTCTGGTGTACCAGCTTTAAACTGTGTGCAGTTATCCACCCAAAGGAAGGACTGTCCATGGGGATTGCCAGACAATGGCTTGGGCTCCAGAGCTGTAAACACACATTCAGACAGAGTCTGGGTTCCAGCCATTGCAGCAGGATGGCTTGAGCAAGTTTCAGCTTCTTAAAGTGGTTTCTGTAACCCAGAATAGGACATAGACATGCTGCCTATATGTCCTAGCCTCTCCTGGCTGCAGGGTAGTTAATACTCACTGCCCTTGAATGTACCATCACCTATTTACAGTGGGATGTTCTACTCCAGGAGAAAAAGCAGCTTATTGCAGAACAAATGCCCTGTTCCATGCAGACTACTACACTTGGTGGAGTACTTATGGCCAGAGTGGTTTGGAGTCTTTAAAGAAGTCCTGACAGACTAGAGCCATGAAAACAAATGACAGCCTGGATTCATTAACTTGTTTGCTACATTGCTGACAAATGATGGATTAACAGCTTAAAGAGCTGGCTTGCATTCAGTGTAATTTAGTTTATGCCTTTGATATCTGGCTTCACCTTGATATCATATGATTTGTCAGTCACTTTGTGACTGAATGATATTTAGCGTGCAAATATTATGATCTCCCCTTACTGCCAGGCTTTTGTTTGTTCTTGTGCTTTGCCAAATTAAACCAGCTGAAAGTGTATTAAGACTTAGGTAGGTCAGAGGCTCTGAGGAGCATTTTTTGCCCCTGCAGGTTCCAGAGATCGGGTCTAATGCTTAAAAATGTTTTTTGAGAGATGCTAAAATGAGTATACTGCAACTGAAGTCTCCAGTCTCCTGCTTCAGAGGGTTCAGGAGTAGATACCTCTGTGCTTGGGAGGTAGTAGCAGCAGTGCATGAAATCCTTTCAATCCCACCACAAGGAAAACAGTTATGTTACCTCAGTAATGGGTACAGCATTTATGCTAAATGATGCTCCTACAAAGCACCTTTGAAATTAGCCTGTTTTACTGAGCATATTGAGAAGATGGTGAGTTAATGATTGCATTTGTTTATTTAAATGGTATGAATGAAAATATAATTCAGAGTGATAATATGACCCTGTCTACAGCACTGAAAGGCAGTGTAGCCTAGTTAAACCCAGTGGCAGTGCAGAACTCGTGTGAGAACTCAGGGTCCTTGTGCTGGGCAAGATGAACTTTTCTGGATCACTGAGACTACAGAACTAGCTTAAAAATATAGTTAATTATTTTACTTATGGAATTTGTCAGAGATTCCTCTAAATAAACAGACCTAGGCTCAAAATCTCCATTACATCATGTTCTCTTTTCAATTTGCAGAAGCAGCTGTTTTAACCTGTTCACTGAATTCAGACGGAAATGTTTGTGTCAGCTGCTCTGTAAATGAGGATTCCTGGTCACCAGACTTTATGAATGATCATTAGGAGGGGCTGGTGGCAGCTCCAGCAGTTCAGTGCTCGCTCATTGGCTTTTGTTTAACTTCAGTACCCTTTGTGATGCAGCAAGTGGTTGGAGTTTGCTGTGTGTGCCTGTAATTGCTGGGTCCAGTAGCTGGGCACCTTTGCTGCACCTTCACCATCAGCTGCATTCTTTGAAGCATGTTGAAGGCAATTCTCAAACCATTCCAGCAGCTGATTCTTTCATTTTATGCCTCCTAAGAGAAACATTAGAATTGGCTGTAGAAGTTGTTTCTGTCAAGACTCACACAGCTGCTACTTCACTTGTTTTTGTTCCTGAGGATAAATGAAGTCTTTGGTTTTAGAGCTATCATTTGTTTCAGGGCTAGCATTAGTTTTTACAACATAATCAAACATGAAAACAAAATGTTCTTTCTGCTTGTGATGCAATGAAGACAAGAGAAAGGTCAAGATGGGTACCTTATGGGTACTTGTTTTATTTCCAGTGGAAAAAATACTTGTAACCATCACATAGCCTCTGTTGAGGCTTCAGAGGGAGAAGTGTGACGTGAAGCTTTCACGAGTTGGTAAGAGGCTAAAGGTTAAAGCACCTCATGCTGGTGAAGCCAGTTCTTCCAAGTGTTCCCCTTTCCACAGGAGTTGTGTTACATGACAGTATGCATCAGAATAGCCAGGTAACTACAGAAGATCAGAAAGTGGAGTTGTATTCTGCAGCAGCTTTTTCTTACTCCTTTTCCACTCCTGCAGGGGAGGGTGTGAGAATAACCGAAAACTGGGATCGGCTGAAACGCCCCTGGAGTTCTAGTGCTAATTATCCATGAGAAACCCTTGAGTTTCAGGGGCGTTGCTTGCTGTCTAATTCCCTGAACCCTGCTCTGTTGAACAGATTACCTGGCCAGCCACGGGCGGCTGAGCGAGGCGGAGGCCCGGAGGAAGTTCTGGCAGATCCTGTCAGCAGTGGAGTACTGCCACGGCCGCAACATCGTGCACCGGGACCTGAAGGCTGAGAATCTTCTGCTCGACAGCAACATGAACATCAAGATAGCAGGTACTTAGAATGCAGAGGAAATTCAGTAGCACTTCATGAAGGCCTTGCCAGTCATTCAGTTGACGCCGCCCAAGGTGCCCTGTTGTGCCTGAGGTGCAAGGGTGATCATCCCTGGAATGTTTTTGCATTATGGGTATCACAGTGCATGTAGCTAAAGTCATTTCTAGATTAGCTCTGTTACACTTCCAGGAAAAAGAAAATAATTTTTAGAGTGACAGTTGTTCTGTGAGGATGCCATAACGTGTCTGTAACGCTGCCAGATGTTCAGGTTAAAACAGAGTTAATCAAATAACTTCTTTCAACATTAGAACAACTCAAAATGGAAGCTTATTGATTCTTTTTTTCTTTTTGCATGCATGATTTCATTTTAATTATAAATTTAGACACAGCAGATGTTGCTAGCAGTGGAAATCATTTTGGTGGTTGTCAACTCATTACAATTCCTTGAATCCTTCTATGCTGACTTTAGCCCAGCAACACTCGGAATGGGAAAGCTGGAGCACATCTTGATTTGGAGGACTGTTGAACTTCAGTCATCAATAATATATGAGTAGGAAAGGAAGGGCAACTGCTATATGAAGCTGGTTTGTATAGGAGTAAGATTGCTGCTTCTGAGAAGGAAGTGTGAATAGATAGCCAATCAGGCTGAGAAATCAGTGCTGAGTTATTTTACACTTAAATTTCCTCTCTGGCATTTCTGAAAGGGATGAACTGAAAATGTGTCTCGATCACTAATGCTTCCTGTAAGCAGGAGATTGCCAGCAGCTCTCTGTAAGACACACTCCTTTTTGCCTATGGAGTACAAAGACAAGTGTCCTTAAAGAATTGAAAGGAAAAGTTAAGACTTGTTTAACTGGCTAGCATCTGTGTCACAAAGATTCAACCCTTTCTCTGCACTGCTACAACAAACACTGGGAAGACAAGGCAATTCATTTTAGGGATTAACTTCACCCTCAGGAAAAGCCTTTTAAGTCCTTTCAAGTCACCTTTGTCAGAACAGGAAATCCACACAATCTTTTAAAATGAGCACTCACCTTTGAGATGAAAACTATTTCTTGAGCAGGAATTTTGTCCTCATTAAACTCAGAGAAAAGTAACCCAGAATCATTGCTGTAAAAAATCCCCAAAACAAAACAGCAGAGGTTATCTTTGCCCATGAAATAGGATTTTACTGATGGATTAAGAAGGATTTCTTATCAATATGTATTAATGGGGTAGATTTTTCAGATCTTGGATATTTTTGTTGCTATTGTATTGACCTTTGTTTTTGTCTGTATACTTAAAACATTCATTTCTTCATTCCTTTACCACCACCTTTCTAGCTCTAGCATCTTTTTCACATTAAGAGTTTACAGAAAGGTTAGGTAAGGGATAAATTAAAGCAGAGAAAAAAGAAAATACAGCTATGTGAATTCCAGAACCATGATTTTCATAGAGAGTACTCAGCTATTGTTTGTTATCAAATCTGAATGTGAGGCGGGGTTTTTTGGCAGAAGGAATGATGTGGAAAACAGATTCCCTGAAGCTAGAGAGGGAAGCCTATTAATCTGCTCTTTGGCATGTTGCTTCTATTTCATGGCTCTTTAGCATCTCAGAGTGGGAATTTTACAGCAGGTTCATAAAAGCTGTAAAAATTGTTATTTATTAATGGCAGAGTCTTTGCAGTAGCCTGTTTTTCATTCCATTTGATATTAAACTAGTTATGGTTCTATTTTAATTTTCTCTAAACTCTATTGTGGGCTTTCATATTAATGTTAAAATTATAAAGATATTAAAAGCCACCATCAGATGAAGTAAAAGGATTTTGCAACTGTTGTGGCAGGAAGATGCAATTCTGGTATAAGTATTATTTAGGGCATTTGATACCTGAAGAAAGCTGAAGGAACAGTTTGGGAAGGAGATGATGTCTAGACTTAATACACTTGGGCCTTTTCATTATAAACTAATAACACTGAGATGGAATTGGTGGCGATGTCTCAAAATTCTGAAGACTAACAGAGCCACCTGCACTGTTTGTTCACAGCTCTTGGTAACAAGGCTGTGGGTTTGGCAGTGAAAGGGCTTTAGGACTTTGTTGAGCTTTAATCTATCAGGTTCATCAGCACTCCCATCTGTAGTGTATTTTTACTTCTCTCATTTCTGATTCCAAACTTGTGTTTATTTCTAGCAGCTGCTGACAACCACAGCACCTGGATATTTACAACTGACATATAATTGTATTTACCAGGACACTGTATAGCTTTAGAAAATACTGTGTATGTTACTGGATTCCATCACCTCTGCTGTCTCTTGCCTCCTCTTGCTGCTCTTGTGGTCTACAGCTTTTGCAGAAAGTCAGTTACAGATGCTCTGTGTGTAGAAGACCCTGTTAGCTGGTGGTGATCCACATGGCCCCTGCTTTCATGAATCTTTATCAAGCTTTATCAGCTTGATAGCAATTCTTGTGTCCAGCTTTGGTGATAAAGTAGTTGGAGGAAAGACAGGACTGCTAGAAACTTGGTAGTGATTTGTGCTGAGTTGGTTGGTGTATTTTCTTCTGTAGAGGAGGTAGACAGTGAATTCCACAGAATAGTTTATCTGTGATTTTGGAGTTATCTGGTGCTGTGCAGATCCCTGAGAACAGTCTCTTCCAGTGGTTCCTATTCTTCATGGTTCATTTATCAAACTGTGGAAGAACAAAGGACAGCCAAGATCCCAACTCTGATAGCTAGAATTACTCTCTAATTCAAATTAATCTAGCAATTGAAAAACAACCCAGTAACTGATGAAGTAGTTTGATACTAAGCTCTGAAGCATCACTGAGCCCCAGCACTGTGCATCAACGCTGCTGATGGCTCCAGAGCAGTGAAATCCACATAGATACTCATGACATTCCATGCTTTCCTGAACTTCCAGAGTTCCTTGATTCATTCTGATGCTTCTGAGACTTTTATTGAAGCTTTTACCCTTTAAGATGAGTGTTTTTAGTCAAATATTGAAACGTGCATAAAGTTAGAGGAGAATAAACTGAGATTCAAAAAGAAGTGTTCCTAGAAGTGTGAGCTGATAAGACTATCACCTTTTATGTGTAAACAAGGAGGTTAGATTGGAATTTAATAGGGTTCCTTTTGTTAATATTGCTCTAAAAGGAAGAGGAAAGATAGAATTCAAAGGATCTTTCTGTTCAGTCTTAGTAACTGGGTAAGAAACAGAGGATGTTAAAGATCTGGAGGTGAGAGCTTTGATAGACTCTTATTTTCTAGGAGATAGTAGGTAGTTGGGGGCAAAAGCCTTCAACTTCAGTTTTAGCATAAATAACATAAAAGAAGGTATTAATCAGATAAAATGTTCTGATGGCCTCACATGAAGTTTGGGTTTAGCCCTAGCAAGGGTCTCTTCTTTGTTCTCCCAGTTGCTGCCCACAGGCAGGAGATGCCTGGATTGTTTAGGTTTGCTTTACATTTTGCTGGTTTTTGAAGGGCTTGTGGGGCCTGAGTTTCATAAACTGATCCCAGATCCACTCCCCTGTCACCAGATCAAACCTGCTTGTTGTCCATGCAGGGAAACAGCTGCCTTTGTGAAAAATAAAACCAGCTTTGAAATCAGGATGGACTAGTGAGCTTCCCTCTGTGTATAGAACTCCCACACAACTGCCAGGGGAGGATGCCTTGTAGATGGCTGCAGGAATGATGCCATCTTGGTGGCAAAGCTGCAGTTTGCACCAGCTCAGGTAGGAGAGACTGTTATTTTGAAGCAGGCTGCAGTGCTGGTTTGCCTTGCTGGTGGACAGTAAAATATGCATTGACGTCAGAACTGGCTGATCAGCATTCAGTTCATGAAGTGGGTCAGGTTTGTTTCTAACACACTCATACCTTGCCTTTATCAGCACCTCTCTCCCAATTATCTCCTTTGCTCATGTTACTATTACACAAAAGATGCATGTGGCTCTGGGAAGCCAGGCAGAATTCTGAGGGTAATTTTAGAAGGATGGATTAATTATAGCTCTGAAGCTAGTACCCCTTCTAAAGGATTTTTAGAGGTACAAATTAGAGGCTACCTCTCATTGCTAGATGCAGAGGTTGCAGTGGCTCTGGCAGGGAGCTTCCATTTCTCAAATTGCCAATGGGTCTGCAGTTGTAGTGTTTCCATTTTTAACAGGAAAACAGATTCCATTTAAATTATGTATGTTCAAAAAATTATACCTTCTAAATTCAAGATTATTCTAAAGGGAGTAATGAGATTGAGAAACAAAATACCTCAAATGTTGAGAGCCAATATTTGCAGATTGCACAAACATGGAGTTTATTCAACTGAACACAATGCTGCAAATGAACATAGTTTTTTTTAATGTGCAGATTTAGGCAAATGTTAAGAAGATCACTCCATTATATAATCTCAGTTCTCTGCTGTTGAGCCCAATTTCAGTCCTTTCAGAATTCTGTGGTGGGCATGTGTTTTTTTGAGGGCTTGCACATTCTTTAAATATCAGTGATGTTCTTACAATCTTTTTGTCTCCAATGAGGAATCTTAACAGTGCTTTTGGGTTAAAAACTCTTAACTCTGATCCAGAATTATTATTATTAGTAGTAGTAGTAGTATTTGCAATTGCAAAGTAGAAACAAGGTGCAGGGATGGAGAGAGAGAGAGAGAGAATGAGGACTAGTGATTGTTTTGTGCTCAACTGAATCCTGCCATTCTAGCACTCCAGAAAGTGGGACAACTAAACTGACAGTGCAATAATTAAAAATACAGGAAGCCCAGTGGACCAAGCATCCAGTATCCTCACCAAATCCTGCACTTTTTATTTGAAATAGTTTTCATGGTTGCTGCTTATACTTAAAAAATTGTTTAACATCATTTGAAGACACGAGTGTAGAAAGTATAATGGAAACAAAAAATACACAGATGTGCACTTGTAAATCTGATGCAAAGATGTATGAGGGTGGCACCTGAGTAGGAGCTGCACCTAAAGATGAAGATGGATGTTTATCTGCAGTACTAAGATGATGTTGAAAATCTCACAAATTTGAGTGAAGGGAGAGATCAGATTTACTGACACCTGCACAGATGGCAGAATGCCTCTGAGAGAAGGAATTGCTTCGTGTCTCCTGAAGTATTGTCAAGGTTGCCGAGCCAATTACATCTGAAGAAAAGTCTTCTCAAAGAGAATAAAAAAATACACAACAAAAGTCTTGCTATGACAGGAGAAAGGCAGATGACATGCAGGGATTGGGGATTTTTTGGTAGGAGATGTTGTTGTTTCCCCCTCTGTTATTAGAGCTGAATTTGCATTTGGTTTCAGAACTGAGGAGGATGCAAAAGGCAGGAGAGCATGAATGGTGTGCTCAGTAGGTCTGGAATCTGAACTGACCTTGGCTGGTTGCACCTCCAGAGACAGGCCAGGGTGCTGTTGTGTAACTGCTCGTGCCAGTGCCAGGCAGCCTGTGCTCACTGTGGGCCTCCTGTGTGGCCTGACCTTCACACAGCTCTGCAGCCTACTACTGACAGGGGCTGGGGCTGCTCTTTGATGATGGACAAGTCCCAAAAGTTCATTGCTGTGAGAGTGGGAATCTGATTTTGTGACTTGAATATAGTGACCTTGGACTGATGTCAGAGGTTTAACCTCCTGAGGGTTCCACCTGCACCAGATATTTACAGCAGTGTAAGATGGTCTCTTGTAACAAAGTATGTTAATTATCTAGACTGTGATATTAATCCAGGGACTTTAATGTTGATTTTTAAATAATATTATGTGTTCATGGACATATGATATTAATGTAGGATCATTCCAATCAAACTATTCTGATGACATGCTAAGGAAAATCTTGAAGACAGAAGAAAAATGTGCTCTAAAGCCTCCTTAGTTCTGGTGTTCCTGAAACTGCTTCTTCCTGCTGTGTTCATTTTTGATGTATATTGCAGGAATTCTGTCAAAGGAGCTGCTGGAGCTCTTCTGTTAGGAAAGCAACTAAATACCTTTACCATTAAGCTCAGTCTAAGTAGTCAGATTCAGTCTCAGTACTGCTTCTCTAAACCAGCTCCAGTTAACTTGAAGCCTGGTGAGTTCTTGTTTGCCATCTCTCTATTGCTTTGATTCCGAGGGCTCTGCTGTGGTTGAACAGCTGGTGGTGTGTGATGAGAGAGCCAGGCTCTTGCCTCTGAGTAACAACCTGGACAAACAGAAGGAAATGAAGTGGTACCAGCAGTGCCTGCTAACCACAGTGTTTATCAGTTTTGCTATCTGCTGATCAGCACCCACGGTGTATTAACATACCTCTGAGGTATTCAGTGCTTGATGGTGCTAAATCAACAGCCTGAGTGCTGTTGAGCAACACTGTTGACTTTCAGGGGATTCCTCGAGGCACACAATGTGCAGTGTTGCCCTACAGAAGCCTGGTGAGCTACAAGGGTAAAAGCAGTATCCCTAAATAAAGGAACACCTTCTGTAACCTTCTCCTGCATAGCTTGCTCCAGTGTGGGAAAAGTGGCAGGGAACAGTAAAATCATTGTGCAGGAGTAGACCAGTGGTGCAGTGCTTGACAGTCCCTGCATGTCACCTGCAAGGCTCTGGTCAGTATTTTCTGCAGAAATAGAGCTGGCCACTTAGTGAATCAGAGCCAGTCTGCCTGAAAGCCTTCAGTCCTGAGTATTTGTCCCTGTTATCAACCCTTTCTTCTTGAGAGCTTCTCATTCTTTGCTTTAGTATTAACTGTTGTCCCAAGGAACACACAGGGAGGCCTGCACCTCAGGCAGAATAGGGGATTTCAGCAGAATGGACTGGTGATGCTGGGAGCTACAGGGAGAAGTGTTGGCTTCACTGAATGCCATGAGAAATCTCCAGCAGACTTTAGTGCAGCAAGCACTGTGTGTGAACAGGTGTATCCAAACACTCTGTTCCAGTGGATTTATGAAAAGCCTTGTGGATTATACACAGTGAGGAGTGTCAGGAGGGAGTGTGTTCAGGGTGGGTATCTGCAGTGGGTGTGGGAGGGACTATTAGGATCCTGGCAGGAAAAGAACACTAAAGCAAATGGCATATGAACTAAGGAAAGGGAGCAAGAACACTGGCAAAAGAGACAAGAGAGCTACAGAGAGGAGCTCCAGGGAGTGGTAGCAGCCACCTGGAATTGTGCATTTTGAAATAGTCATTAAGCCAGCTTCCTCAGTATTAATGCTGTTTGCTGTATTGTTCCAGCAACAGGGGAAGCTCAAACAGAAATTGCATCAGACCCTCTCTGCTTTCATGTCTCCATGCAACAGTGGCTGTCATTTTGCTTTTCACTACTGGATTATTACAAACAGTGACTAACTCTGAAGTCCCATGGGACCCATGTGTGGTCCCATAAAAGAACTGCTTAGTTGTGGGATGGTAAATTGCAGTTGTGGATTGAAAGGGCTGTAGAGATCCCAGTGGAGGAGTTTCCTTCCTAGCAAAAGGCTTTGTGTTTTCCCGTGCTTGTTGCTTTTGGCACAG
>JAOEGS010015938.1:12205-23399 GCA_025447755.1 Corythornis vintsioides | reverse complement strand
GATAATAATATAAATTATTAGTAGTATTCTATTAAGGTCAGATTAATCCCCACTACAATTCAATTGGAATAATACATGCAATTTATGCAATCACAAATGTTTTAACATTTAAATTACCTTTTTGGCATTCTGGAAACCTGTATTTTACATTCCAGAGCAAAGCGAACCTTTCCCCTTGCCAAGCCCAGGGTCCGACTCCCCGGGTCCGCTCCCCTCCGGGGGTCCGAGCATCCCGAGCCGGGGAGCGGGGCAGCAGCGCCCGGGCAGCTCGGAGCGGCTCCTGCCCCCTCTAGGGGCTGAAGGACGAACCGAGGTCTGAAAACACAGACTCGGAATCGCGGGATGGTTTGGGTGGGAGGGACCTTTCAGGTCATCTCATCCAACCCCCCTGCAGGGAGCCGGATCATCTGCACCCAGAGCAGGGTGCTCAGAGTCCCCTTCAACCTCCCCTGGGATGGTGCCAGGGATGGGGCAGCCACCACCTCTCTGGGCAGCCTGGGCCAGGATCTGCCACCCTCACACTGAAGAATTTCTTCCTAATATCTAATCTAAATTTCCCTGTTCCAGTTTGAAACCATTACCCCTCATTCTATCCCTACACTCCCTAATAAAGGTCCTTCCCCATCTTTCTGACAGCTCCCAGAAGGTCCCCCCAGAGCCTTCTCTCCAGGCTGAACCCCCCCAGCTCTCCCAGCAGAGAGGGGTTCCAGAAATAAATAAGTAGTAAAATTTTAACTCAAAATTAGCTTTGTGGCTCTGTGTGGCTTCAGGATCCAGCTTTTCTCACTTTGCAGCAGGACAACTCCACAGTCACTGCAGTGGGACAGTGACACAGGTCTGGGCTTACAGACTGAATCAATTTCCAACCATTTTGCAGCTCCTTGTGTGCTTAGGGCTGCTTTCTCATGCTGGGTCTGTGCACACCATTACAAGCACTTCTAAGGTGACCTGTACCCCATCACCACCCCACCCTCTACCTGCAGTACTGGGCTGTTGAAGGTGTATCACAGAACCCCAGCAGGGTGGGGTTGAAGGGACCTCTGGAGAGCATCTGGTGCCCCACCCCCTGCTCCAGCAGGGGCACCCAGAGCAGGGCCCAGCAGAGCAGTGTCCAGGTGGGGTTGGGATCTCTCCAGATACTCCACAACCTCTCTGGGCAGCCTGGGCTCTACCACCCTCAAAGCTGAGAGGTTTTTCCTCACCTAGCCTAGGGCTGAGGCCAGTGTCCATGTCTCTATTGGAAAAGCTGATTACAAGCTCACACAGTGCTGGTGGTGACACAGCTGTGGCTTCACTGGGAGTGGGTTCCATTCAAACCTTCCACTCCATCTGTGTCAGCTTAGTGGAGACCTAAACTATCCTGTTCTCTACCTCATTGAGGAGGAATTTTTCACTGTGAGGTTGATGGAACATTGGCACAGGCTGCCCAGGGAGGTTGTGGAGTCTCCTGCTCTGGAAACTTTCCAGTCCCACCTGGATCTGTTCCTGGGTGACTTGGTCTGGGTGCCCCTGCTCTGGCAGGGGGTTGGACTAGATGATCTTTCGAGGTCCCTTCCAACCTCTGATAGTCTATGATTCTATGTCAGAGACCTCAAGGACTTCTGCTGATTTAATAATGGTGGTTATACAAATAATCTCCGTTTTAGATTAAAAAGAGTCATGATTTTGTCTGCTTTTTACAACATGTTCTGCAACAGCAGCCCAGGAGCCAGCAGCTGTCCCCAGACACAATCCACACCGAGCAAGAGAGGGCACTTTGCCTTGATTCTTAAAGATGTGATTTTCAAACTCCTCTAGTGCCACGACAGGGAACAAGCTTGGGAAGAACACAGATCTGTGCCATGGGTCTCAACCCTGGCTGGCGGGTGGGGGATGCTGCATTTCAGTCTCTGTGCATTTGCCCTGTGCCATTTCCAACCCTGAAGCCCTCAAAGGAAAAAAAAAAAGTCTTCTGCAGGCTCTCTAAATTGAAATTTTCTTCCGCCAACGCCCCGAGGAGCTGATGAGCTGCTTGACCAAGGTAATGACACTCTGACATTCTGGATCTTCTCTTTGTCACCATTAATTTCATGATCTAATGTTACCATTTTTATCATCTTTTTCAAGTAGCCAGTACATACCACAATTAGGGTTCTTTTTCTTGTTGATAATAACATCTCCTATTATCTGTAACTCATCAGTTGAGTTTTTCTCTAATGCATTTGGCTTTCCTTATCAATTTGCTATCACTCAGAGCTGTTATATTATTTTGATTACAAGTTTTTCCTTTTTTTTTCCCCCCAATTCTTCATATGCTGTTTCTCTTTCTAATTGTTGCTTTCGTTTTCACCTAGAAAGACATCAAAATCAAACGTGATTCTTCTAAGATTACAGTGGAAATACAACTTTTTAGCCACGTTATGAAGTCTGAGTGGGAACTTCTAATTTTTCACTCATTTACTTCCATGTTTATTTTTCTTCCCAGCAAGTTTCATTCATCTCTTTATTCAGCTTCACAGATCCAAGGAGAAGCACCAGGTATATATGACTGGTTGGGACTGTCTTTTATTATCCCATAATTAATGCAATCAGGTCATGATCACCGGTCTCTAGGCAACCACCGATTTCTTGTTCAGTGATCAATTCATCTTTATCCATCATAATAACATCTAAAATAGAATTACCTCACGTTAGGTGCCATCCCTTTTGTGTTAGAAAATTATCATACATCATTTTTCGAGACGACCCTGGTGTTTTATTGCTGCCTGCAGGAGGTCTCCAGCATTTACCTCCCACCAGAAGGTCCCGTGGAAAACAGTGAGTTTTCTTCTGGTGGTCCACAGATGGGTGACCCAGCGTGGGGTGTGGTGGCACGTGCCAGCCCACCACCAGCCTTGCCCCACCTTGCACCATCCCACATGCTTCTGCTTATCAAAGGAGCAAGAATTACCACTTCCTCTCATTTATGGCCAGATAAGAGACCACAACTATTCCTTATCTTTATGTTCCTTCCTATCTTCCCTCTATACGCTCATGACCCCTGAATTTCTTGGTATGAAGAAGATCTCCCAGCCCTTCATAAGAACCTCCATCCTTTCGTTGCTCAATGCCCAGTGCAAAGCTCTGAGCATGAATGGAGGAGCTTCCAAGTTGTGTCCCCTGGAGGGAATCCCACCCAGCTCACCTGCTGTCATGTGTTCAGTTAGAAAGATATAAAGATGAAATAATTTTGCCCAATTAGAGCAATTCAAAATGTTGAGAAGTGTAATAAAAACTGGTGATTAAAAAAATGTATCTTATTGAACACAACTGACTTTTACATCAACACTGTCTTTGTATTTCTGCCCATTATTATTTACTCCTGGTTGATTTCAGATTCAAAAGAAAAAAAGGCTGTCATTAGTCTTTGGAGCTGAGATAGCATCTGCTGTGTAGATTCTGGGCAAGAAGTCCTGCTCCTCCTAAAATGTCATTTTAAGTGAAATGATAAATAAACCCGTAATAGTCTCACAGAGTCCCTTGTTACCAGCAGAACCAGGGGGAATAGAGCTGCTGTCTCCTGCAGTCTGGAAGGCTGGGGCTTGCTGTGATAGTGAGGACAGGGACATAGGCAGTGCCCAGGGATGAGGAGCAACTGAGCTCCTCTGGGCTTTCCAGCTTCCAGAAGGTGGGTCATCCAAAGGCTGGTGAAACTGAAATGCAGAGCCTCTGTCCTGGGTGTCCAAAGGCTTGGCTGAACACACCACCCACTCCCACTCCTGGCAAGCACTGCACTGTGCCCTGGCACCCCTGTGGCAGGGGGTGTGGGGGCATCCCTGGCTCTGTTGCTGCTGGACAGCATGGGGGGTCCCGTGGCCTTTCCAGGGATGGGGCTCTCCTCAAGCCTCCCTTGCTGCCCCACTGGCAAATGGAAATCCTAAAAGGCAGCCTCTTGTGTGGGACTCTGTGAGGAAGTGTTTCCAAGGCTGTGTCAGAGGGACAGAAAGATGGATGAAAAATAATAGTAATTATTTGAAAATCAATAGCTGTCTGAAACAGCAATCAATCAACCTGGGGACATTTCAAAATGACACCTAGACTGCCTGGGCAACTAAGGCCCAAAAAATGATGTAAAATTTGCCCTTGATAACCTTAAATTGACTTTCACCTTAGGTCCACCACAGTCATGAGCCAACCCTGACCCACCATCTGCCCTGGCTTCGGAGGTGTCCAGCTCTGGGATGAAGAGTGCTTCCTCTTCCTCAGGACTGTCCCGCGTCTGGCACTGAGGAGGAGGGACTGGAGACATCCCTACAAAGAAATCAAGAGGATACAGAGAGCAGCACATCTTGCAGGGTGAGGACTTGCCTCCTTGCTCAACAGAAGAAATCCTGAAAGGAAATCTTAGGGCATTTGGACCTGTAGCTCCCAAGCAGGGGCAAGCTGGGTCATGCCTACTGCAAATTAGAGCTGGTTTTAGGGGCTTCTGGAGGCAGATCACCTCACAGAGCCCTGGAAAATTGGATGGTTTAGTTTTGAACTGTAGCGTGTTTCTAGGAAGGGCTGAATAAAACTGAGGGCTGTTTTCTATGACTAAAAAAAAAAAAAAAAAAAGAAAATATTTCAGAGGTCTGACCTTCTGAGGACTGGCTGCATGAAAACTGCAAAACCAGCCTTTCAAATGTTCAGCAAACCCATTCCTGGAGTCTCTGCTGCATATGTTGGGGACATCAAAAGCAGCAAAAAAATGAAAGCCCAGAACTGACCTAAGGCAGAGGTTATGCTGGAATAACCCTCTTGCTGCTGGGAATTCTTAGCCCACTTTCCCCAGCTGCTGTGTTTTTTTCCTCCTGGGTGAAGGGAAAGGTCATCCTCAGGTTCAGCAGCAGACACAACTCAGCTCATGTCCATGTTGTGTGTGACCAACCCTCTGCTTCAGGTCCCACCTCGTGTAACACGCTGCCAGCAGCACCCTCCACTCCATAACCTGAGCTGCCCTGGCAGGTAGAGCCTTCCCTGCTGGGTTTGTAAAGTGCTTTAGGATCCAGTGACAGGTCTTGAATATTTAAAGCAGGGAAGAGGGAAAAATGAGCAGGTAGCTGCCAGCTGCTCTGCCTGCAGCTCATTGCTCTCCCCTCGAGGAGCCCAGACCCTCCTCTCTCCCATTTCACTTTATTCTGGGCTTTTCTTTGGGTTTTGTTTTGCTCCTTTGAAATTTGACTTCTCTGCGTGGGGATGGACAGTAAGGAGTGTTGCAAGGAGTAGAATTTCTCCTTTTATTCCATCACCCTAAATAAAATTAATAGATTTCACCCAATAATTTTTCGTATTGATAGTCTCTGGCTAGTCCCTTATTGTTTCCTCAGGGCTTGAATGATGGTGCAATAATTCACAGTGAGTTGTGTGGATGGCACTCGGCTCTCAGCCTTGTGCCTGACAATGCTCCAGGCATGAGTTATTGTGCTATAATTCACACCTTGTCATATCTTATTGCCGGAACATCTCCTAAATGACAAAGCTGGATTAATTAAGTAGAAATTCAGTCAAAACTTGGGAAAGGCAGTTGATGGCAGGAAGGACCATGTACTTAAGAGCTTCATCTGTGTCATTTCAGTCTAGAAAAGGAAAAGCCCTGAACAATTAACGTGGGGTGAGAGGTTTCTACACCCGTGTTTCGGTGCCTATGTGTGTAGTTGACTTGGGTGGCATTTCTCCAAGTAAAGAGAGAGAACTTTTCCAAACCAGGTGCCTGTTTGTGGTCCAGAGGTATCGACCAGCTGGTCCACAAAGGGCTTTTCAGCTGTCTGGGTTCCAGTGCAGAGCAAACAGCCTGCTTCATGGGAACAGCAGCAGCCATCTGTATGTAAGAGATGCTCACAAGGCAGTCAAAGGTCAGTCAACTTCTTAATGGACATGAGAAGAGGAGTCGCCTGTGTTACCTCTTCTGTGCATCCTCCTCCATCACACCTGCCATAAGCCACTTCTGCCAGAAGTCCTGTGATGTATCTCCCTGTCTCCCAGGGCTCACACACAAGACAAGCCCCACAAGCCATCAGGACCAGGTACCATGGCAGGAGGGAGGCCTCAGGGTCACACGGTGCTGAAAGCCAAGGTGCAGCTTTGCCCTCACTGTGTGCTGAGCACCCTTCACTTCCACAGCCCAGCTCCATGTCACTGCTAGGGCTGTGTGGGGACAATCAGCTGCTGTCACATACCCACCCCTTGGAGGACACAAGTACAGCTCCTGCCTTCCTGCTATGTCCTTGGGAAAGCACAAACCTGCCTGGTCCAGGGAGTGCATCACTTCATTGCAGCGTGAGCTCACAGAAAGGCACCCCTTAAGGAAAAAACAAAACAAAACAAAACAACAAAGCCAGACTGGAAGAGAAATGGCTCTTCTGACACAAAGCAGTAGGCAACTGGAAAATCAGCATGGACTGGAAGACATCTCAAACTGGTGAATCTCACAAGTCTCACCCTGGTCTGTGCACAGTGAGCCAGCCCGTGGCAGACAGCACAGAGTGTGCTAAATGCTCTCACTCACAGAACCGACATCTCAGTGTTTGGGGTAGTTGAGAGGAATCACTGCCAAAACATCTAGGTGCTTAAAACAGCACTAGGCATCTGCTGTGAGTCAGATAATTCACACCCTTCATGCCCACTGCAGTTTAAAACATTTCAGTGGAAATATTGCTTTCTGCTGAGCCAACTCACACAGAAAGCAGCTTGTGCTCAGATGGTTTGTGTGGGTTCCCCCCCTTGTGCTCAGATGGTTTGTGTGGGTTCCCCCCCTTGTGCTCAGATGGCTTGTGTAGTTTCAGCTGCTCCTCCAGCTCCCCCGTCCTCTTTGCAAGCTATAAGCTCACTTTCAAACGGTTGATGTGCTGAAAAATGTGGCCATTTCCACAGCTGCTTGCTCCTGCCCACCAACCAGCCCTGCTAGGGCAAAGCCAGAACCCTAACACATTTCTTTCTGCCATCAGACAGGCCCTGGAAGGGACAAACAGACAGCGACAAGTGGCTGGAGGTGACAGGATCTGCACATGGAGTAGCTCGGTTTCTTCTGCAGGAACAGGGCACGTGCTGCTCAAGAGGTTTTGTGACAGCAACCAGCACTTGTAACTGACCATGTGGGTTTTGCAGTTCTGTGGTAGATGCCATGTAGATGCCTACACCATGCAGAGCTCTGGGACTGTGCTGGCAGGGCAGTATTGGCTGAGCACTGGGCTGCCAAAGGTTGAAGAGCAGGATACAACTTCAACTGAACTGCCTTCCTCAGCACTGCAGGCAGTCATGTTGGTGGGACAGACTGTGCTGAGATCCAAATCTCATTGGGTTTCATCTGAAAAGCAGAGGAGCAGTGACAACCCTTGGCAGTGCCCAACTCTTGGCCTCAAGCTCGAGAGGTAAAACACAGGTCAAAATCCACTGGCTTCCCCAGGTTGCCAGGACACTTATGCTGCCCTGAGTTAAAAAAGCATCTGGAGAAAGTGCAGGGCAGCCTGTCCCAGCAGGCACAGGGCAGTAGTAAGGAGATATTGTAAAAGTGCATCACAACTAGATAATATTGCAGAAGCAACATCCATTTGGCTAACTCCACCTGAGGAGGCCACTTTTGACTTGCACATGGTCACCAGAGCAGATGTAAGTGAAATGCCTTGTGCAGTGGGTCATGGCTTAGTCCAGGTGTCTCATGGTGGCCCCGTGGTGACACCCTGGGCTGCAGTGAACCTCTGAGCCAGGTCTCCACTGACTGCTGACACAGCAGAAGGCAACAAGCTCAAATGGAGGTGCATCACAGAGAAGTTGGAAATCCCACCAGCTGGCACACATGCTACATCCAGCTGGCAGAGGGAAGAGCACAGAGCCCCAAAGAGATGAAACAGCCGGGGAAACAGGCACTGTGTCATGCTGGCAGGTCTGGAAGTGTTTGTGCTAGCACAGTACAGGGCTTTCCTGCTGGATACCAGCACCTCTAAAGCATCAGCTGCAGAAGAGTAAGTGGTGTTTACTGACAACTGGGAATAAACATGCCTTTCCATTAGTTATCCATTAATTAGAAGACTAAACCAGTTAAGCCAGTTTGTTATTTAGTGGCTGAGTCTTTCCTGTCACCCTGGAGTACTGTAATAATAACAGTTCTGTGCGTGCTCCTGCATAGCACCACTGGTCCCAGTGTCAAACATCCAGAGCCTGCAACTATCCTGCTGCATCTTTCACCCCTCATCTAATCCCCCTCCTGCCAAGCACAGTCAAAATACCATCAACTGCCAGGAAACCAAACAGTAGCAACTATGTCAAGCCCAGAAACCTCCCAGGGCAGTTGTCAGAGCCCTAGTGCTGACCTTCACACCACCTCAGAGCAGGGGCGAACCTCACTGGGAGCTGTGGCAGAGACAGGCAGCCAAGGGCCCGGAGCAGGTGAAACCAACCCAGCCAAACAGCCCTGACTGTGGCACGCAGCCAAATGACTTTTTTTTTTTTGACCACAAGGAGCACTTTAGCCGGTTAAAATCCCCTTTGGGATACTCTATGGGCTTGTCACTGCAAGAAAACAGACTCCTTCCTCCAAGACTGTTGACGTAGCTTATTACTGAACACTCGTCTGTTTGCAGATGTTCTATATTTTCCTGACATGAAGTTTCTTAACATCCCTTTTAAATTGTCTTTATGCTCACAATGTTGATGCATAATCTCTTTTTTCCTTGAGAAGTTACTGTAAGTGCCTCATGCAATGATGAGATGAAAGCCTTCTTTGTGTTCCTGCCAATCCAGTTTGTATTCCTCTGTTTGTCACCTGCAGATAAAAGCCCAGGGATGTTGTTTAGAGCTAGTCTATGAAGCAGAGACTCAACTGGAGGCAAGGACTGGAGGAAAACATTAGCAAAGCAACCTCCTAATTCCTGACAATCCCAGCACCAGCCATTGTGAAGCTTTGCCCAAACAAGAAGCCCTTCCTAAAGCCTCTTATGGTGGCTTAGGGGAGTACATCACACTTCAAAGCAGGTACCCACCAGGACATTCCTGTAGCTCAGCTGATGAGCAGTAACTCATTAAGCTGCAGTAATTTGGCAGGTCTGGGTTCACTTCTATCTCAGCTGGAGCATCACATTTCGTGAACCATTTTTTTTTTTTTTGCAAACAGAGCACATACCAAAATGTTTGGAACTATGTCAGGCTGACGAAACCCAGCCATGTAGACCACTGCTTGACTTTGAAATGATCTTCAAACAGTGGAGGTCTGCCTACAGATCCTTTCAGTACAGATGGGACTGAGGTCCCTTTATTTATTTTTAGCCAGTTTAACCTGGTTTAAGTGAAAGCAAAGTCCTGCCTTTTTTGACAGACCCACAGATGAGCTGAGCAGACACCACCATGCAGACACACCAGTGTTAGTTTATATCCCAAGTAAATCATGTCATGGCCGGGGACAACTTTGTCCCTTTGGTGGTTTCCCTGAATCATAGAATCAGAGAATATCAGGGTTGGAAGGGACCTTAAAGCTGCTCCAGCTCCAACTCCCTGCCATGGCAGGGACCCCTCCCACCAGAGCAGGGTGCTCAGAGCCCCATCCAGCCTGGCCTGAGAAACTGCCAAGGATGGGGCTGCCCCCACCTCTCTGGGCACCCTGGGCCAGGCTCTCACCCCCTCCTGGGAAAGAAGAAATTCTTCCTCATGGCTGAGCTGAACCCACCCAGCTCTAGTTTGGATCCATCCCCTCCAGTCCTGGCACTGCCCCACAGCCTCCAAAGTCCTTCCCCAGCTTTCCTGGAGCCCCTGCAGATCCTGGAGCCACAAGAATCCTTCTCCACCTCCACATATCACAGCACCCTTTCCATCATCACCCCAGGAAACCCCATCATTGCTCATCTGTAGACCAGGACAATCCCTCAGCATCTCCTGTAACAACCTCTCCTGTGGCAAATAAACCCCCAGTGAAGAAGATGATAGGAACAAAGCATTTGAAAAAGGAAGAGTCTTATCATGGTCACACAGTCAAAACCTTCAACCTCTCCAGAAGGTAAACTTTGAGCAAGCCACTCAAAGACACTGCTGTGTCCAGCTGTTTGCCCACCAACCAGAAAGTCATATCTAGAAGCTTTCTACCTCCCCCACCCCTGTGGCACACCGTGTTTTGCCAACCTTTTAAACTACCCTGTAAGAGATCAAGCCCAAATAACTGGAGCTGTTTCCTCTCTGCCTGGAGAGTGGTGAACCACCCCCAAGATGTGCAGCTGTGCAGGGAGAAACAGCTGGCAGAGAACAGCCAGAATCCATCCCCTGTGTTCTGGAGGGGTTCTCTCTGACTGCCTCCTGCATGGTCCTGTGGCACGTCAGTGGATGGAGAGCACCAAGCATTGCTGGAGCATGTTTCCTGGTTTATTTTCATTTGGCAGGACACCACTTTGTTTGCTCCAAGACCACTCCATGAGGTGAGCCAAGTGTTTGACTTTGGATGCAGCAGTTAGGGATTTATAAGAAAAAATAAACCAGAATTTGTCCTGACTCACTGATAGTGTGTCAGTGTCAGTGTGTGCACATGGGGACTGCCAGGGACTAGAGAGATTTTGAGTGGATAAGTGCATGAGAAGAACCATCACCAACAGCTGAAACCAGCTACCTTTGCATTGGAAAACAGGCACAACATTTCTTCTTCTTCTATTCTTCTAATCTCCTTTTTCCTGATTTATCACACTGGTGGCCAACAAACAATTTCAGAACAATCAGAAAACACTCAGCCCCATGTTTCTTCTTCCTCCTCCACCTCTCTGCCCCTTTGCTGCCCTGCTGCAGTGGGTCAGCACAATGCTGAATTTCAGGATTTTGGAGATATTTACATTCTGTGAAAAAAAAAGTAGGTTTTGTTTGGTTTTTTTTCCTTTTTTTTCCAAGGTAGGAAAGGAGTTCTCTTTCCCCCTTCTCTTAATGCAAATACAGCCAAATTGATTTCCCTCCAACTTTCCATAAAACAGATTTGTTCCAAGAGGAGGATTTTGGGAAAAGGTACAAGTCTATGAAGACAGAGTGTTCTCACAGAGGCTGGAATTGTTACTTTAACTACAACACTGGTGGCACGTGGCCTGTGCAAGGCAGGGATTAAAATTAGGATAGGGAATATCTCTGAATGTGAGGCTACACCTTGAGTATTGTGTCCAGTGCTGGGCACCTCAGCCCAGAGAGAGCTGGAGGGGCTGGAGCCAGTGCAGAGGAGGCCACGGAGCTGGGGAAGGGGCTG
>JAOEGS010015938.1:0-11686 GCA_025447755.1 Corythornis vintsioides | reverse complement strand
CTCACTCTCTGCAGCCCCTGCCAGGCCAGTGCAGAGAGGCTGGTGCTGGGCTCTGCTCACAGGGCAGCAGAGACAGAGCCAGAGGGGATGGGTTCAAGAGCCTGGCCCAGGCTGCCCAGGGAGGTGGTTGAGTCCCCAGCCCAGGGGGTGTTTCAGGGTGGTTTGGATGTGGGTTTGAGGGCCATGGTTTGGGGGTGAACTGTGTAGAGTAGGGATAATGTTTGGACTCAATGATCCCAGAGGTCTTTCCAACCTGAATAATTCTCTGATTCTATGAATGGGTGAAAGAATTAAAGGGGTTGGTAATGAAGTTAGTGGATTTACTGGGAGGATCAGCACCTTGCAATGCAGCACGAGGCAGAGATCTGGCATCACAGTGATCAGCAGAAGGATGGGTGTGGGGTGAGGGTGTAAGAGCAGCAAAGCTCTTATCTGGGTGCTTCCCAAGCGGTGCCTTCACTTTGTGCTGTGCTTGCCAGTCTAGGGGGAGCAGCACGTGCTGGCTCTGCACCCCCAGAGCCCACAGGACCTCTGGAAGAAGGGGCAAGAATGAAATGATCATTCAGGTTAGGAGCACACAGGGGCTGAAGTTTGCTCCAGGTGGTGGGATGGATAACACTCACAGCTTGGCTGATGCCTGTTCTGGCTCTTCTAATGAAGGTCTAACATTTGTATTTTTTCTTTGAGCTGCTTTATGGAGCAAGGTCAATAAAGCACCATTGCAAATCAATTCAAACAAAGGTGCAGGAGCAGATAACTCTGCACTCCCAAATACTTCAAATAGCTGCCACACGCATAAGGAAGAACAGAGACTGAGTTGTTTAGCTCGTCTTTGTGAAGTAATGAAGCAGCCTCCATATGGAAATGTGCTTTTTGCATCCATTTTTTCCGAGAACTAGTTGAGATTAATGTAGGCCAATGCTCTCTCACTTCAGGTTTCTTTTGAATTAGCTTGGAGAGCTGTTTATTCACAACTGTCTGAGCAGTCAGACACAGTCACTCAAATGATAGTGCTGCTAACTGGGTGGAGTGGGACTCTGCCCTGACAGAGCCCTGAGAGGGAGCAAGGACTGCAGGTGGCAGGGGCACCAAGAGCAGATGCAGGGGTGAGATGCCCAAGCTGTGAGGGAGCCCCAGCTGGGCAAGCAGGAGGCATCACAGTTCACAGAGGTCTACCTTACATCAGAACATCTTTGAGGGTGGCAGGAAGGTGCTGATTGCTACTGATGTAGCCTCAAAGTTCATGTGATGGGAGAGGCTGCAGGACTGATCATGGAGTGGTTGGAATTGCTTGGGCGTCATCTCGCATCTGGACAGAGCTGTCCAGGACTTCAGGCAGGTCACAAGGAGCAGGCAGCAGCTCAGGATGCTGCTTGAGGCCTTCCTGCCTGCTCAGCTGGGCACTGGCAGACAGTGAGTGTGGAAATACCGTGGATGTCTGCAGGCAGGAGGCCACCCTGGGGTGGGCAGGGTGCCTGCTGGGTGAGGGAGCAGAGGGGACTCTCCACTCTGCTATTCATTGCATGGGCAGGTCCACAAGCTTCTTGCAGATAACCTGTGATACGGGATTTCCCAGTGTCTGTTGGGATTTTCCAGTGGGGTGGGGTTTGCTTCTGCTGCTAAATTGTTCCCCCAAGGCAGAGGGTGCATGTGAAACCCTGGAGATTTAAGGTTGTCAAATGTTCATCTTCTCTCTTGGAGGGAATGCCACCAACCTGGCCAAAGCAGGAGCAGTGTACCAGTGCTATCTGGAGAGCTGGTGTCTACCAGCCACAAACCCTCTGTGCCTTCAATTCAGACAAGTTGAGGCTGTTCCCACACTGTTTTGGGGATCCCTCTTTGAGTCTGAGTCAAGTTTCCTATGGTGAGGGACATACCAAGTAGAAGGGGCCAGGCTCTGTTCAGTGCTGCCCTGGGATAAGATGAGGGGTACTGGGCAAAAGCTGGAACCCAGGAAGTTCCACCTCAACATGAGGAAAAACTTCTTCCCTGTGAGGGTGGCAGAGCCTGGCAGGGGCTGCCCAGGGAGGTTGTGGAGTCTCCTGCTCTGGAGACTTTCCAGCCCCCCCTGGATCTGTTCTGTGTGTCCTGCCCTGGGTGCCCTGCTCTGGCAGGGGTTGGACTCCAGCATCTCCAGAGCTCCCTCCCAACCCCCACCATTCTGTGTTTCAATGCTGGTCATGGCCATGCTGTCTCTGGGTGAGGAGCTCAGCAGCAGGTCATTTTCCACCACACTTGCAAGGTCAGCTGGGGCTGGAGCACAGATGTCATTCAGCCAGCATGGAGCTTAGCCCTGCTCTTGGACTGTGAGCTCATGCAGACATGGGATGAGCACTAGGCTCTTTCCCAGGAGATGTACAGAGCATGAGCATGGTCCTTCCCTGGGAGTTTGTGTGCTGCACTGGGCTGGGAGGTGCAAACCCTCCTGGGAGACACAAAACCTTGTTAGATCCTGCTGGAGATGCCAGTGTGGGGACGTGTCCTGTGGGTGCTCTGCTGTTTCTGGTTTGCATTTTGCACTAAAGGTCACCCTGGCAAACATGGTAACTAGAAGAGGACAGAAGAGGAAATCTCCCCTGCAATGCATCTCTCATTAATTTAAATGTGCGGAAAAGTCTGGCAGAAAGAAATTTTGCACCTTTCCTGAGCACTGTTATTTAGCTTTCATCTAGTCTGTGCTCTGTTTCATAAGGTGTATTTTGTGAATGAAAACTACACTGCAACTTGGAGAAAATAAACCTGTAAATAAGTAGTCCTTCTAAAAAGGAAATGAAAAAAGAGAATTTGCAGGTAGATGAAAAATGTTGCTGAGCAGTAATTATTAGTAGCAAATTTGTACAGCAAAATTAGTTACTATCTTCGTCTTACAATAAATTAAACCCCAAACAGCTATTGAATATTATACAGCTCTGTGACACTTTTGGCTCTTTATAATCTGCTTTTTAGGACACAAATTCCAAACAGTTTGAACATTAACAAGAAAAACCATCACTCTGGGTGAGGGCCCTTTGCAGGGAAACACCTTTGCTGGGCAAGCTCGGGGAATTCCAGGCTCTGCACGCTCTGGGAGATGTGCTTTCACTCTTGCTACTTACAGAGGTCCTCAGAGTGTTGCTTGGATGCTCAGAAGAGCCAGGAAGAGATGAACATTCAAATGCTTGAGCCCTCTGTGAGCTGCATGTGCTCAGGGCAGGTGGGACTGGAAACCCAATGTGGACTCTTAAGGAGGAAAATCCAGTCCAGCCATGCTGGGAAAGCAGACCCCTGACCCTGTTGGAATGTGGTGGCAGCCAGGGCTCCTTGCTGCTCATTGGGTGCAGTCATGGGTGGCCAAAGAGCTGTTTCCCACAAGGCTGTGCAGGTCAGCACTACAGACACATCCCCTGTTGGCCAGGACTTTTCTGTTTGCATGGTGTATGCAACTTCCATCTTGTCTGACAGATGACCATGACAGCAAGAAAAAGCTGTGAAGCAGCTTGCCCAGCTCTGGGTTCTCAGGTTGTTGACAGGACAAGAGGAACCAGCCTCACGTTGCCCCAGGGGAGTTTCAGGTTGGAGCTGAGGAACAATTTCTTCCCCTCCAGGGCTGTCCCAGGCTGCCCAGGGCAGGGGTGGAGTCCCCGTGACCCCTGGAGGGGTTTCCAAGCCCTGGAGCTGTGGTGCTGAGGGCCAGGGCTCAGTGGTGCCCTGGCAGTGCTGGCGAACAGTTGGACTCGATGACCTTTAAACATCTTTTCCAACCTAAACAACTCTTTTCTGCTAAGATTCTGATCAGCAGGGATCCTTTACAGAGACCCTCAGGTACCCTGATCCCCATGCACAGCTCCCCATGCCCTGGACTGGCTGTGATGTGAAATCACAGCAGGATGACCAGTTTCTAAGCTTTCTCTTGCAGTGTCTGACCTGTGTGGGGTGTGCTTCACTGAGCTCACTCAGACATGCCATGTCCCACCCTCTCTGTCACATTAACAGGCTGCTGTGTCCAGCGTGTGGTGGACAAGAGAGGAGACATTCACCAAGCAAGAAGAGAGACTGCCTGCAATGTCCCCATCTCTGCCAGGGCTCTGGGATGGGCAGAGGCAGAGGCAAGGTCCACTCAGTGCCATGGTGCCCAGATGGTTCAGCTGTGCTGCTGCTGGGCTGGCACACAAGCACGGGAGCTGCCTTTTCATCTCGGTGCCAAAGCCAGGTTTCCCTGCAGACCTGGAGGGTATCCCCACGGTCACAAAACCAAGAGGCATGAACCTTGAGAAGTGGCTTCCACACGCTGTGAGCCTGCTTTGAAGGGGTGGCTTGGCTTGCAATTTTCTGTGCCTTTTACTGTGCAGAGCAGTTCCCACCCTGTAGGAAGGGCCACAAGCTGAAGCTTTTTTTTTTTTTTTTTTTTTTTTTTTTTTGCTGTGCTGCAAGCAGGGAAATAAAGAGAAGCGTGAAATGTGAAAGATTTTGATTGGAAAGTTCTGCCAGTATAAATAAAAATGTTTTTCAAGCTTCATGCCTTATCATCTGGATTTGCAGCTGGCAAATAACAGCAGCTACTGCCAACCCAGCCGGTGCTCTGCAGATCTACCCAGGTGGGCCCTCTGCATCTCCCTCTGCATCACGGGAGGCTCCGTGCACCAAACCAACCCCTTGCCCATCAGATAAGAGCGTAAAGTACTCAGCTAATGCAAATGTATAGTAAATCAATAACATGCTCCTCCTAATACACTTTAATTAAAGCCCAGCAGTCTGCAGCCCCTCTGCAGTTCCAAGGGAGGAGAATCTGGAGACGTGGAATGGGGAAAAGGGGGCTGGTGGATTTGCAGATAAAAGAGAACTTGTCCTAGAAGTGGACTGAGGAGTGGGAGGGATCTGAGCAAGCATTTGTGGAGTTCAACGGAAGAAGGCACAGGCTGGAAAACAACATCACGAGCTGTGCTAGCATTGCACATGTGGAAAACAGAAATATCCCGTGGGCTGATGGGGTGGGAGAAGGACACGGGGGAAAGTGGTGCCTGTGGAAGGATGAGAAATGGGTGGATGCACAGCTCCAGGAGCTGAAACCATGAATGACCTCATAAGAGCTCTTTTGTAAAGGGAATTTCAGCAAAGCAAATACAGATGGTGAGTGAGGCACTCAGAAAACACAACCAAAGGGAAGTCAGGAGCTAAAGGGATGCCCTGGGTCACACAGACCGAGGCTGACTGCTGGGGGCTGTGCCATGGTGCACCAGCCAGACTCTGCCCTGTGGGCAGCATCACCTGACGTGCTGACCCTAGGACTTATGCAGGCCAGGAGGCCCCTGGTGGGATGGTGACTCCTTTCATTTCCAACCAACTCAGCCACCATCAGCCTGCTGTTGAAGCTGCCACCACCAGGAACAGATACAGTTTTTAGAGCAGAGTGAGGTTTTCACATGGCTGCACAGTCCCAGAAGTGGGTGCCTCAGGGGCGAGCTGCTCGTGGTTGTACTTTAATCCAGCTCTCCTGGTGACTTCATAGCATATAACATTTTGTTCAGATATGTTAATTGAAATTTAATTGAAACGTGTTGGCTGGGAGATCTCAAAGGGCTTAAGGGCTGGAGAAATGACAATCAACCAAGGCAAGTGTTGCATTGCAAGGCAGCAATCTGGGCTCATTAGGGCCTGGGCTTGGTCTTAAAAATAATCACCAATTCTCTGAAAGCAAGCACAGCAAGAATATTTCTGGATTGTGCTTCATTTGGAAGAGAAACGAGGATGAATGGACAGCAATTTGATTTGAAAAGGCCTAGAGAGGTAGAGAGACAGGGTTTGTCTTGGTATTTTTCTCAATGAGTCAAAGGGAACAATGTGAGGGGAACGTGCTGCCTGAGTGAGAAACCAGGAGTCAGAGCTGTGGGCAGGTCTGAAAGTCCAAAGAGAGCTGATGGGAAGATGGAGACAGGGGTGCAGGGTAGTACGGCTGCAGGAAAAGGTGCAACAGCTTGGGGGTACAACCTGAAGAGCAAGAAGAAAGTGGTGACCATCCATCTAGGGAATTGACTCCACCAGAAATATCCCACGTGTTGGGAATTTTGGGGAACTTACTGCTCCAGACTGGCAATGCTGGAACCATCAGACCTGAAGTTTTCTGTGACTCTCTGTGGGCAGTAAATTCAGACCTGGAGGTGATGTCTCTCACCATCCAGCCCTGCCTGCATCCCTCCCCACAAGTATCTTCCCTTCCCCAGTGTGGGACTTGCTTCTGAGCACATATCAGACCTCTGGAGATCCCCAGGAGATAACAACTGGCTAAATTCATGGGGAAAATTACCTGTTATTGATAGGCTATTCCTGATGTGTCTGAATGAGGTACCCTTGTCCCTGGCTGCCTGCACAAATGATACTGGTATTGCACCCACTGCAGGAAATTTGAAGTAAATAACTAGTTATGGAGCAGGATTACCCTGAAATTTGTTTCCATCCTATCACTGTGATTTGGTTGTCTATGGGCATTAGCTCCACAATGTAATAAGCAAAGCCTCCGAAATACCTTCGTGAGAATTAGGGTTCTATAAATTAACTGATTACTGATAAAGCCTAATTATAATTTAGGTCTTATTATCAGAAGCTTCTGAACTACACTGAATGAATTAAAGCTGTAGGAGCAGAAATATTTCAGTTAACCATGTGAACTCTGATAAATGTCTGAGGACAGACTGTGCTCTGCACTGCTCCCTGTCCCAGCCCAGAGCATCAGTGAGAACTTCACAAAACCAGACCCTGAGAAAACCCCCCCTGCACCCACAGGGCTGGTGCATTTAGCTGCAAACACTTCTTGACTCCCTTCCCTGCTGTTTTCTCAGGGATCCCTTCCCAGGGGTGGGATCATTTCTCAGTGGGCTGCAGTAGCACCCATTGCTGGGAGCAAAGATGCTCAATGGAGGGAGTGTGGGGCTGTGGGAGGGCTCAGAAATAGATTTCCTCTCACTTTTCTTGGAAAAAAAAAGTCCTAATATCCTTATTCTCACAAGCCACTTGTTAACCCTTGTCCTGCTAATCTTTTCTCTGACCTCCATATGCTTACAAACACAGAGGCTGTAGAACTGGAGATGGAAAGAAGATTTGTTTAGCGATTTCATCCCAGCCTAACACTTTTTTTCTTACTCATGGAAAACCAGCATTACTTTGCCTGCTTCCAGCTGATGTCTGTCAATAAACCAGTTTTCAGGAAGTGCTCTATCTTGAAGACACATAAAAATATTCTATGCTTTTCTTGGTAAAACTACCAAACTGGCTACTCTAAAGATGTCGGGATGTGTGTCCTGTCATAATCTCCATTACAACATTTCCACGTGGCTTGATAGGTGTCTATGGGGATCAGACAGAGAACTGGGACAGAGGCATCAAACCAGAGTAGCATCAGCCCCTGCCCCATGTTCAGAGTGCAAGGGGAGCCTTGCTGCAGGGTGACCATCCTGGAAGAGCAGGTTGGTGACAGCCCTGCCAGCAGCAGGTGCCTCCTTGACCTGGTTCTGCCGGTGCACACCAGGAGGGGTGGGTTTTTTTTGGCAGAATTGTTGGAATGTTTGGCTTCAAGACCAATTTCTTCTTTCTTCTACCCTGGGTTATGAAATCAGGGCTGTGTCTCTGCTGATTCTCCTCGGCTAGTGGATTGTTGTGCTATTGCACAGTATTAAAGGAGTAAATCCTTTGCTTCTTGGGAAATGTCTCTGTATTGATGGGGATTGGGAGATTTAGGACTGGAGAACACAAAATGCAATGATCTGAATCATGTGTTCCTCAGTACAAGGGCTGTACCATGTTCATGACAGTCCTGCTCATAAAGGCTTTCCTTTCCCTTTAGAAATCAGTTTGGTTTCTTGCCTGTCCCACTAGCTTTCTGGGAGCTTGGATCCTTCTAAGTTACAGCTTCTGTTTACCTATGCATCTGGTCTTGTGCCATCACGGGCTCATAGTTCAAAGAGCTCCTCGCCCTCCCTGATGTCCCTTGGGTAGATTTCCAAACAGTAGGTTGGTTTTTTTTTTTTGCTATCCTGCTCAGACCCAAGTTTTTGTCTCATTTCTGTAAGAAAGGCTCCACATTCCCTGTCAGCTGTGAGTGCAGGTTCTGGAACATGAGCAAGGAGAACTCACAGGCCAGTCCAACAGACTCCAGCCCAACAGCTGCATCTGACAGCATTCAAGCTCTTTTTTTCCTGTCATTTTCTCTCCCATTCCTCATTCCCTATTCATGATTTTCAAGCAGTCTCAATCATCTGGAGTCTTGGCCTCAGTGTAGCAGGAGGGTGAAGGCAGCTCATGCCCCAGCCCATCTCCAAGCAGCACCAAAGGTGTGGATATTCTCTTTGCAGATGGAGCCTGGAGATCACTGTAGCACCTTCAGGGACATTTCTCTGAAGAAACCCATGCTGCAGTGCTCTCCTGAACTGGATCTGTGTCTGCAAATCCACCAGGACAGCTACTTCCAACTCTAATTATTAGCAGGGTCATTTGGTATAGTGCTTAAAAAGTTCAGTTTCTCTCAGATCTCCAATTTGAAAGATGTGAATATTCTCATCATTAGACTGCTGCTGAATGGCAGGGATTCATGGACTTTGGGCCATAAAGGACCATTGCAGCTGCTGGATGGACCTTCTGCTCAATGGAGGCCAAAAACTCTCACCAATAACTTATAGTTCATACTCATAAATTTTATTTATTGCCTCTGAAAAGATGTCAAGACTTGATTTAAGGACTCACAGTCATGCAAAATCCACTGTGTTCCCAGGCATGCTAGTTCCATGATGTTACCCCACTATTAAAAAATTGCACTTAACTTCTGGCCTGAACACATCCACCTTTTGGCTGTCAGTCTGCCTTGTCCCACTCTCTCCAAGAATCATTGACTGTTCAAAGCTGCTTGAAGAACTTGAAATATATGAGTTACAGCTTTTGGACTGATAAAAAAGGTTGAGTGGTTATTTTTAACTATAATGCTGTTTTCCAGCCTTTGAATCATTATCATTCCCTCCCACCCGTCCAACATGCCAACAATGTTTTCATGGGGAAACACCCCAATGGGATACAGGCTCCTGTTGGGGGCTCACCAGTTGCAGATGGGTGACTGTTGGGGGGTCACCAGTTGCAGATGGGTGACTGTGTTGCAAGACCCATATCTCTGGGAACAATCCGTTTTTCTCACTCTGGAGAGGTAGATTCCTGAAGGAAATGAAATTCTGACTATTAGTGAAGGTAGAATCATACAGATGAGAGAAGCTAAACTTCTTAAGCCCTGTCCTGAATTGCTCTGTGGTCATGTCTCTGAGGATGGTCCCAATAGGAATCTGGTGGTCTCCTTGTAGGAAAAAGGTAATGACTGTGAACCAGACTCTTCTCAATGTATTTTGTGGTCACCTTGGCAGCTTTGTTGCCTAGAAAAGGCAGTCCCATGCCTGCGGGGAGGGTGGTATGTGTGGTGTCTCATACACTTTGCCCAGGGAAAGCAGAAGACTTTGTGTGCCCTGGTCCCCCTGTGCAGGGCATTGCTTCATCCCTGTAACTGGTGCCATGCTTCCCACTCACCACCCCCTTACAGCTCCATTTCAACTTCATGGTGGCAGTTCCCTGGGAGTATTTGGCCACTCTTGGTGCTGTAGCAGAATCTTCTCCATCAGTGCAGGAAAATGCACCCTTACCTGGGAAAGTTCACGTTCTCAAGCAGGTGATCACCAGACACCAGCTGGGGAGCAGGACCCAGTGCCTGTGAGTACACTGAGAAAATACCCACCTGCTCCTCCTTTGTGGAAAATTCATCACTTGGCTTTTTAAGAGTCCCATGCAAAGCTATTTTCATTTCTTCCCAGCAGAGCACGCAGATGGGATAGGATTGTTTTCAGGATGACAAGGATTTGCTGCTTCTATTTGCCAGTGCAACCAAACATTTAATTATCAAAGCTTCTGAAATTAAGTAGATGCGAAAATTAAGATGAATATGCCCATTTTTGCCACTACTGTGAAATGCTTTTACTCTAAAAGACTCATTTCATTACAATATACTGCAACGGAACGTTAACACTCACATAATGACCTTAAAACCTGCTTAGAATGCAGAAACAGGTCATTGCTGTTCACTCCCTTAAGAAAAGTTATAAACCCCTAAAAATTGAGTTTACGATGGAAACACTTTAATTATAGGAGCACAACATGTGACACCATAATTCTATGGCTCAGTATACAGTTGCTTCTAGATTACAGACCACTTACAGGATATGCAGCTGCCTGAAGGTCACTCTGATGTGTCTCTTTCCTGGTTTTTCTCTGCTCTGGAACAGTTGGAGAAACAAAACTTCTCACTTATTTAGGAAAAAAAAACCTTCCCACCATTTAGGTTGGTGTCACCGTGTAGAGTTAGATCAGTCCAGCTAAACTGAGTCAACAAAGGCATTTTTAGTGTGGTTGCAGTGACCTATTTTGAATGACTTTATGCTTCTTCCTCAGTACCTTCCTTGGGTTGAACCGAGTCGTGCTGACACGACACCTTACACTGAAGGGGTACAAGCACAGGCAACCTCAAAGGGGTCAGTCTTCTGCCATCCCAGCTGAGCAGCCAAGAGCATCTTCTGACTGCTGAAGCCCAGGCCTGTGGTGGGAGGAAATGTGCTCCCCAGGTTTATGTTCTGGCTCCCCACATTCCATGGGGACACTTGGAAGGGCCTGACCTCCAAAGGCTGTGCCCCTCCACTGACCACCCAAAGGCACCAAGCAGTTGGACATAATATGGGCCAATTATACCCAGACCAGCAGTCCTGGGCTAAGAAAAACTGTCTGGACCAGCTCAGCTGCAATTGCCTTGTCCTTCTGGAGGGAAAAGATCTAAGTAAACATGGTCAGAAGCATCAAACCTGTCATTTTGATCCAGATGCTGACCTGAAACTGGGTCTCCTTGACCTTGCAGAACCATGATGCCATGGCTTGGCAGGCTGTGCTGGTGATGATTGCATGGTGCAGGGGAAAAGGTGTGGGAGTCATGAAAAAAATGAGAGTCTGCAGGTCTGCAAGACCTGCTGGGACATGTCTGGACTGTTGGTCAGTGCCCAGGGGCAGTTGGGCACCTCCATAGCTCATATACCCACAGGCCTTGGAGATGTGGTGGCTTCATCTCCACTGCTTGCTGACATGTGGCACACATGCTGACCTGATCTCTCCTGGCAAAATGAGGCAGTGGGTGCACCCTGAAATAGAGACCTGAGTTTGCAACAGCAAAGGGGGGGCACTGGTGGGCATGGTCCTGGGGACATCCCTCAGATGTAACAGCCAGTGTGCACACCCACTGTATAATGGCAATAACAATAGAAAGAGTGTTTGTTGGGTCGTGTCTGCTCCTCTTTCTGGTGCTTAGAGAAACGTCAAGAAGCTCCAGACCATGGAGTAGATGTGCTTGAGCCATCTCTGCTTAACATTTAACACATGCAGAGGTCACCAGGCTCCAGCTGAGACAAGTAGCAAAGGATCTGTGGTGCTCATCTGTGTCAGCATGAAGGATGGATGCCTGCAAGGCCAGTGTGGAGCACCTCAATTTCTTCAGTCCTCTCTGAATCTGGAAACCTGGAGTAGGTTGTGGCAGTTCTGACAACCCAAGCCAGGAAATCTGCCTGGTATTTTTTTCATAGATTCATTCATAGATTCATAGATATTAGGGGTTGGAAGGGACCTAGAAGATCATCTAGTCCAACCCCCC
>JAOEGS010015937.1:0-38796 GCA_025447755.1 Corythornis vintsioides | reverse complement strand
GGTGTCCCTGCTCACTGCAGGGGGGCTGGACTAGATGACCTTTGGAGGTTCCTTCCAGCCCTAAACATTCTATGATTCTATGATTCTGTAATGTAGCATTAGTTTGGTTATGGTTAAGTAACTAGTAGTTTTGTTATTGACGTAAGTAAAAGAAAGGGAAAGACTGGGAGAAAATACTTTTCCAAAGCCAACTGACAAAACCAAAAAACTTTTGCTGTAGAAGGTTGCCTGAGGAAGGGGAGCTTCCCATAGAGCAAGTCTATTTTATATGATTCACCCTAATAGTTCTGGTAACACATTGAATATGCATCACATTGGGATAAAAATGGTGCACATGCCGTTTCTTAGTTGTGGACAAATAAATATCAGAGAAAGAAATAATCAATCCAAGATCATACTGTTTATTTAAATAAAGTATTTTCATTTTCTGGATATTTTTTTACTGCTATTTGTCCAAATTATACATCAGAGTAGTAATAAAACTGTTGAGACACAGCAGGTTCCTCACCAATCAGTTATGCAGAGATGACTGTAGGAAAGGTCATGCTGTGGCTGGAGCTGATGCTGGTGCTGGGGACCACTTTCCATTGCCAAGGGTCAGGTCACCATGACTCCTTCATTATGTCCCTGAATCTCACAGGGCTTCCAGCAACACTGAAAAAAAGGGATTCCAAAGGCCACCTCCTGTTTCAGTGGAGTGGTGGTGCTACTTATAGTCCTGTACCAGCTAACACTAATGTTGCCTGGGGATGGATGCTGCTTCTCTGTTGTCTCAGTTCAAAGCTAGGTAAGCTAATCTGCCTTTGATTTAAAGTGATATACTTGGTTTAAGACCAAAAGTGTTCAGAGAAGGAATTTTGTCCAGTTCATGGCCCATCCCTCGCTCCTTCCCTCCCCTCCCTCCACCTGCTTTTGACTGGTCTGGCACTGCAGATGGAGTATGTTGCCAGTCTCAGGATCACACCGATCATTGAACATGGAATTTAGACATTATCGTAGCTATGTTGCCGTGACCATTCTTTGACATGAGAGACATTTGCTATTATTAAAAAAATAATAGCTGTAAGAGCCAAAGAGGATTGATTTTTAGTTGAGTGAGCTACTGAAGGGCAGAAGAACAATGGTGTATCTAGTGAAATATACTGAAAGCTGTTATGCAATGGTTAAGGCCAGTGTTATTTCACTATCTTTAATAGCAAATTGCAGTCTCTAATCGTTATCTCAGCAGAATAACTCACTTATTACTCAGTATGATTGGTTATTGGTCATAAACTTTACCATAAACTAGCATTTTTAAAGCATCTAGAAAAAATATACTGTTGGCAGTTGCTGGGCAACTCACTATTAAATTCAAATAACCAATGAAAGCAAGAAAGGAATGATAAAGCATGTTTACTAAATGAGAATAAGAAGGGTGCTGATTAATGCATATAACTATCAAATCTGATAAGCTTTTTTTTAGAGACAGACTCTATCTCAGTCATGCCAGAGTGAATTAATTGAAGTAAAAACAGTAACTTTGAATTAAAATCAGTACAGGGATTTGATTCCTTGATGTTTAGCTCTTAATACTACCACCACTTGGCCTGTTTACATGTTGTCTGGAATTCCCTTTACCCAGTTGTAAGGTGTAAATTTGAAAGGTTTGGAAAATATGAAGGTGAAATTTGTCTATACTCCAGAACAAGTCTCTGATTTTACTGTTTATAATGATTTTAAAGAGATGGGACATCAGAACATATTAATCTGAGTTTTAAAACCAGTAGGTGAAAATAAGAGCAGAATTCATTACAACATCTGTCATGGATATCTATTTGAAAACCTAGAGTTGTTACATAGAATAATATATTGGTATCAAAATGGAAGAAATGGTATTAGTATTTTTTTTAGATATTATTATAGACAGAGAAGGTTCCTTTGATACAAACACAAGTATTAAAATGAATCATTCATTAGATGTAGTCTTTAGTCACTTTTCATTATTCATTATTAAAGATAACTAGACTTTTTGTTGTTGTTTAATGATGTCAAAGCTTTTTCTTGCAGGACCTTTCATAGACTTCTGGATTTTTTCAATTTAAGCTGCTGCAGGAATGCCCCAGTTATATGAGTCAGAGCAGAATTCAAGGACTGCCACTATCTGTCTATCTCTAGGCATCCTCTTAATCTGTAGGTCCACCATGTTACACACTCCCAGTACCAGAAATGTTGTCATGCAAACACTTACATCCTTTGACTAATATTGGTTCCAAAGTCTCAATATCTGACAGTCAGTGTGGCTCTGGTTCATGACAAACTTCATGGCATGGTTTATTTTTGAGTTTGGTATATAAATTCAAATGTTGGCTTTACAAAGGTTTGAAATTCAGTCACTATTTTTGGAGCTGGGAAGGGAGGGGAGGAGAAGGAGAGGAACTTCAGAAATATAAGAACAGAGTACCTGTGTATGTATTTCTGCTGAGAAAGCATATCATAATTGACCAATCTATAGCCCATGGAGTCTTCTCAGGCTCTTGCAGTTCTATCTACTTCACATTGTTTACTCTGAGTCTTTCTGGAAAAAAGCCGAAAACAGCTTTTTTCTTCTGTAGGCAGCTTGTCCTATGGTTAAATAACAACTAGTAGTAACTTTTCTGTTGAGTTCAAGTATGTTTTGTTCCTTTGAGTCCCTTGAGCATTTATATTCTGACACTGCTGTTTGATGTCTTTGCCCTGTTCTTGGGAAAAGTCAGTTTCAACAATATTTGTGAAGCAGCAAGAGAAAACTGGTTGTACACCTTAATGCCTTTTTCCTTCTCCTTCTATGTGCTGGCCAGGTATACTCAAATGCTGATAGTTTTTAACTGACTTCCTCATAGTCTATGCACATATTATAAATATATTTGCACCACATCCCTTTCACTTTAGTAAAAAGAAACATAAGAGAAAACAGAGTAATAACACTAGAAGTTAAAAACAAAATAAAAAAACTCCCCACATCAGAATATCTAAACTGGACATATTTTAAAAGCATTTAGTATGCAATTAAAATTTAAATATCATATGTCATATTGAAGTGTAATACAGCTTTCTTTCCTCATTTGCCTTCCCCCATCGAGTTGAGGAACAGATAATTAGAAAGGAAGTAATGTGTGTAAAACTCAGTAATACAGTCAAATGTCAATGCATGAGCTGGATAAAGAGAACAGCCCCATGAGTATACTTAGAAGTAAATTGAAATAAGAACATTCTGCAATTTTAACCAAAATTATTATTTTAGATGCCCGAAGTCTGTGAAAATTGCAATGGGAGGTAATACCACTCCAAATTATGTAATCTTTCATTCAGAATGTGCTGTTAATTATAGCAACACCTGTTAGATTGTACTTACTGTTATGTCAGCATTTCAAATGAGCACACTGTATTTAAATTAATTCTTTCATGGCTATAAACTATAGCCTGATTGCATTTTTAGTATATTTTCAACACAAATATTTTGTCTATTACTATTTGTTGAGACAAATACACACTTTTTACAAACTTATTACATTCAGGGCCAAAAGGACCCTTTGGATTATACGGGCTGGTATTGTGGTCTCACCCAAATACTTCTGTCTTAGCTGAAATTTCTGGTTATATCTTCCAAGCAATATTTTAAAAAGCATAAGGAATTCACACAGAGGTTATCTTAAAGAGATTACTCAAAAAGAAAATAAATAATTACTTAATTTAATTATTCTTGCTTCTGGTCTCAATGCCCCTGGGATAAGTTCTTAGATCTTGCAGCTTGTTTGCTTATATGTTTGTAGGCTCTTTACTTACTAACACTTTTTCCACTTCTCTGCACAACCAGACTCAAACACCACATTTCGCAAGGCAGATTTCCAGATTTGCATCATCTTTTCAATTCTTACACCCCTCTCACCCAGGCATATGCCTGCTCCCTTTTACATTTCCTTTTCACTTTTTTTTTTCTTTTTTTTTTTTTTTTTTTTAACATGAATTTGCTCAAAACTGGGTTAATTTGTGGACCCATGCAAACACAATAAAACAAAAGACATAAATGACCAAAGCAGTATATTTTTTTCCTTGTTGTATCTTTAGCTTTGTCAGCCCTAAGCTCCAGGACTTCTGTTGTACAAGCTCAGGCTTCAGAAGCACTTTTGTTTAGCATTTTCTGAGGATGATGCATATGGTTCTGTATACCCAATAGAGTTTGATATCTCTACCAAAGGGAGTTTTCTGGTATCACCATTGCCATGGTGATACTGCTTTACCTGCCTGTATGACATATTATTGAATCTATACTACAGTTTTATGATCTGTTGAGCTGGACTAGAGCCACCCCTGTGCATCTGTACATACTTGTTACTGGTTATAGGTACTTACCTCTCAAGAGGCCATCAAATATCACATTGTGACTAAATAAACACAAGGGAGGTCAGAAATTCTCAATCATTACTACTTAATTTATAAGAGAGTATGCTTGAAGTTAAAATAAAATTTTATGAAAAAATACAATCTGGATGTGGCTGAATGTAAGACGACATGAGACCATTTAGTTGTGTTGTTCAAGGACTTAGAAGTGCCATCTTCTGATCAAGCAACTAATTCAGCTTCTCCTGAGCACCCTGGCTCTTTCGTATCTCTTGAACAAGGTCAGTCAAGAGGCTTAGGTTGCAGCAACCACTCCTGACTGCCACTGCAGGGCTACCTGAGGTTTTTGATGTGTTGTCGAGCACCTAAGTAACTGTGGAGTGGGGCAGCTCACGGGAGCACACACCTCTCATGCAGTGCAATATGTTGTATATTTTTAGCATGTACTCTCATTACTGTGCCTGCTCAGTGAGGTTGGTTTGGCATCCAGCCAGACAAGTAACCCTGATTTTTGGTCTCCCATGGACCAATGCAACACTACAATCTTTGGGATGACTGGCTGGAAAGCTGGCCAGTGGAAAAGGACCTGGGGCTGTTGATCGACAGCCACCTGAATGTAAGCCAGCAGTGTGCCCAGGTGGCCAAGAAGGCCAACAGCATCTGTATCAGAAATAGTGTGGCCAGTGGGACTGGGGAAGTGACTGTCCCCCTGTACTCAGCACTGATGAAGCTGCATCTCCAATAGTGTGTTCAGTTTTGGACCCCTCGCTCCAAGAAGGACATTAAGGTGTTGGAGCATGTCCAGAGAAGGGCAACAAAGGTGATGAAGGATCTAGAAGACAAATCCTATGAGGAGCAGTTGAAGGTTATTTAATCTGGAGGAGACGCAGAGGGGAAGTTCTTGGGCTTGACAACTCCCTGAAAGGAGGTTGGAGCCAGGTGGGGTTGGTCTCTTCTACCGAAGAGATAGATCAAGAGGAATCAGTCAGGGCCAGATATGGGAGACAAAGTTAATGTGACACAGATTTACATTTCTACCAAGTTTGGTTTTAGTTGTTTTTTTTTGGTTTTAATTTACCATAATTCTAATACTGTAATTAAAGTTATGGACTATTTTAAGGAATTTGTGAGGTTTTCTTAGTCATTAATAAAATATCTGATCTGCTAAGGTTACTGATTCCACACAGTGACATTGCATCACTTACCATCAAGCTAACAAAGCATCTCCTAAACAAAGTGTATCAGTCTCTTGACACATTAATGAGACTCCCCAAATCCTCTTCTTCTCTCATGGAAAAAAAAGTCATTTTAATGCATATATAATTTATGTATTATCTATACACTGTCATCTCAGTGTAAGTGCAAAACCACAGTGCTGAAATTTGTGCATTTTTCAACATTCCTTGTCACTTGGTAGGAATTGAGAGATGTGCTAATGGTAGCATTTCCATTTTAGACAGTATTTGGATATCTATTACCATAATTTCTTTATCTAAGAAGGGGAAGTTCAGTATATTTACATTGCTATAAAATTTCTAAATTATTTTCCAAGCTAACAGGTATGTAAAAGAACTGTATTGAAATAAAAGATTATTTAAATCATTATGACTCCTTGAACTGAATTAACAATCTGAAAGTTATTTCAATCTAGGGTTGACTTTCAGGATTGTCCAGTGCCTTTACAGTGTCTGAGACTTAATTTGATATTTCTGCAGTTTACAAAGCCATTCTCAATTGATGTTTACCATTCTGAAGACCAGAAAGATTGAGGGAAAAATTTGTATCATCTTTCTTTAATACTTATCTTTCCACTTGATCTTGTCTTGCCTGAGGATGTAAATACGTGGAAGAAGATAGTTCCTTTAATATCCTAGGAATTGTAAAGTAGCATCTGGTTCAAAACATTCCTAGCCTTTTGAGGCAGTAATGAGGGTGTTTAATAATCAGCATCTGTATCTCAGTGTTGTAAGAGACAGATTAAGATATTGAACTGTGTTATGCAGTAATGGAATGACACACAACACTTTGCAGCATTTCTTTGTAATGCTGCAATATTTTTTTTTTCTTAATCTAAATAGTAGTATTAAGATATATTTAGATGGAAAATCATCACTACTGAATAGTGGGTATTTCTAGTTTTTTTTTGTCTGAATTGAATTACTGAACCGTTATGGTTCTGGGCAACGGTTTTAAAATGTTCTATGGAAGTTCCACACAGAATTCCTACCTTTAAAATCAGATAATCCACTGCCTATAATTCTTAAAACCGTATGGGCATTTAGGGCAGCATTTATAGTGTTTATCTTCAGTCAAAGAATGTAGTTGCTTGAATAAGGAGGTATATATTTTTATACATACAATGAAAAGAAGTAGGCTTTCCCAGCTTGTCGATCAGTGATAATCCGGAAGCTATTGAATGTGGGTTGTGAAGCATATATGCATACAAAACCTTTGCTGGAGATTGTAGTTGATAAACAGTCACAATTGCAGTTGTACAACTACATCCATAAGTGTATAAAAGGAGATTAGCTGGGAACTTGATTGTAAAACCTTTAACTCTTTAACTTGGATAAAATGCATATACCATAATCACTAGTAGTTAATTATATTATTTATTTTTTCTTAATTTTTTTTTCTGATTTGGATTTGAAGATTCTAAGTAACCTCTAAACTTGAAAGATACTTTTAATGTGAATGTTTTCCATCAACAGATGTTTGAATCATAATGCACTTTTTCTTTTTTCAGGGGAAATAAGGCTGCTTTATAGGAAGCGACCACCTGCAATTTTTACTAAATTTCATTTTTTTAATGTTTGGTTTCTGTTTTAAATAGGATATTTTATTTTTTTTAATGTTTGGATTTTGGTTTAAATATTGGTTGTTTTGTTTTATTTTTTTTTCCAGTTAAAATTACATTTGAAAAATTCTCTTCCAGAATGAATTTTGTTTTGTTTTGTTGATCTACTTCTAGCCAATGAAATCTCAAGTAATTAACCTAAATTGTAACATTCGTCCCAAATAAACTTTTTCTTGTCCCTGATGACTCATTTAAAAATCACTTTTACCACTGCTTAACTATAAGTAATGTATATACTGCAGTGTCACTGTGATTCAAATAATTTTCCAAAAGGATTGATAGTAAAACCCATGGAATTTTCTTTTAAATAGCTTCTCCTTTACACTTTTTCCTTACTTAGAGGGGAACAATGAATTTTTTGTTATTATATAAGCAAAACTAAGTAAAAGAACAAAGCTATACCTACTGACATTTAGATCCATCTTAATTTATTTTCCTATTAAAAATATATTGGAAAAATATCTTTAATTTTATTTTTTTTTATATTTAAAACACTAAATGTATTTTAAAAATATGTTTAATTTTGCAGCACAATAGAACAAGAACTAGTTAATTCACTGTAACAAAGCATAATTGGGAGCATCTAAAGGTGTCTATTAGAAGGGAATAGTTAGGTGCCTTTTATATTGTGAGAAGCAGAAGTTCATGTTGTGTTAATTTCCCAAACAACTAAAACTCCTCCCATCTTGAATTTGCTGTTGTAATGGTTTAGGGTCAGGGCAGCCCAGACCGATAACAGACGCTCTCTTTTAACCCCTCTCCCTCCACAAAGGGGGAGAGAAAAGGAGTAAGGGAGAGAGACTTAGTGATTTGAAAAGGAAACTACAACAATTTAATAAAAATGAAAATAATAATGAAATATATACACGTATGTACAAAACCAATACCGAACCCAACTCCCCTGATGATAATTACATCACCCTCATTGATGCTGTGGAGAAGCTGGATTCTGGCACTGGGTTTCAGGATCAGGATCAAAGTGAGAGAATGAAAGAGCAAGCAAGAGAGCAAAAGAGCAAGAAAGAGAGAGACAGCGAGAGGAAGAGAGAGAGAGAGACACCCTCCGGACCCCTGAGCTTTATATACTGGATGTGACATATATAGGCTGGAATACCTAGCAGGTCAGTTTGGGGACACCTGTCTTGTCTGCTCCTCCCCACAGGTGCAGTCTTTCACTTTTCTGCACCCCTCAGTATGATACACAAGTTCTAGCAGTGGCCTTAGTCTGCATTCCATCCCTGGTAGTAACTCTAAACATAAGGTGTTACCACTGCTAGAGGCAGACACTGTCTGCAAAACATGCTGCTAACTTCAGAAAGTGTAGTCAGTTAGAAAACCTGAGCTGAAAGTAAAATCACTGAACAGACCCTGTTTTGTTTTTCAGTCAAACCAGGACAGCTATATAAATTGAAAGCTATGCCTTTGTTCTTCATCCTTAGTCAGGTAATACTAGTCATATCTAATTTTCACCTTTTTTTGTCAACTTTAATATTTGCATTATTCCAAAATTTACTAGATCTTCTTTTGAATTATGTGGTATGAATGCCAATAGATGCATGAGTGTTTTTTCCCATGGTTTTTGTGGTACTCAATACTTATCATCTTCTCTTCAGGAGGGGAACAGATGGCTTCAGAAATTCCCCTGGACTGAAGTCAACATTTTCTGAATAACACTGTGATATTACTAAGACTTACTCCTGTGCTTATAGGCACTGAACTCAGTGTGGCAAATGAACCATGTGAACAAGCCTTCGTGGAGTAAACTCTTATAAGTGAAACAGTAGGCTGAAACAGAAGGAGAATGGAAGATGAGATTTGTATTCTTGTTATATTCAAAGAAAAATATAAATCAATATTTTCTTCTTCAAATTAATAACTGTTCAAAGAACAATTCCACTATTGGTCTCCCTGGGTTTCTTTGCATGGTGCAATTTCATCATTACCATGAAATAATGATTTAACATGTTACATTCTGATAAATAATGAAAATTGCATATTCTGACAATATATGCAGCTTTGCAAACTTGTTTTGGAATAATAGTTTAAAAAAAAAAAAATCCTAATGCTGCTTGTTTGGAATTGGTTGTTGAATGTTTGGGAGCCCTTTATAACCATAAAAAATTACAATGATACTCACTAGGGAGGGTTTATGAAAGGTGATCATGTAAGATAATTTTTATACAGGGAAATACTGAAAGAAGTTTATAAAAAAGAGCAACAGACTGCAATATTTAATTCTCTTAAGCAATAATAAATTGCCCATATAGAATTAATGATCTCTAGACATTTCTTTTAACAGACTTGAAAAGAACTAATTAATGTAGCACATTTCAAGCTAAGCAAATTGCAGTGATAAATGGGATTACTGGAAGCTATAAATGCAATTCATAACTGAAGGAAAAGAGCAAAACATCACTCAGAACATTAAGGAATGCAATTAAGGAAAACATTTGGAAGTACTTAATTACATCTGCAGAGGACAGTTAAGTGAGATCTGGTGTCTTGCATTAGTAGCAATATCAAACCTTCAGAAAAAATTGCTTAAGCATAAAGTAAGGAGACCATTTCCTGTCAGGATAGCATCTGATTTGACATGCAAGAAAAATATTCCCTTATTTACAAATTCTGCAATCATCTGAAAAATAGATTCTTAGTACTGACAAAGCTTGAATTACAGGAAAAAAAGACAGGTAGTTAATAAATACACACTTTCTTATTGGTCCAAATGTCTTTTGGTATAATGAATGTCTGCTAAATAAAAAATATGCAAGAAAATGGAATAGACTATAAATCAACTGGAGCTTAATTCCACAAATTGCAAAACTATATGCTCCTAATTAAACAAATCCCTTACAAACTTGTGTGCTTCCATCGATTTCACTTCCCTTGTTATAACATTCTTCATTGGACTTTGCACCTTGGACATTGATCTAACAGATGAAACTCCTAAACACAGGTAGTAAATCACACAATCTCTCACTGAGAGTAAAAAGCTATCTGTGAAGGCACCAGGGAGTAACAAGCTTCAGGGGATGTCTGGGATGGACTGGCTCATGTTCATTGCTGTATAGGACAAACATTATCTGGAATGGAAAGGCAATGTTGAGTGTGGATGTCAACTGGGAGAGCTCTGGTGGTTTTTGCATCCCTGCTGCTTGTGGGGAGCAGACCTTGGAGAGATCTATCAGTTCACAACTAAGTTTCCTCGTAAAAAGGTAGTTTGATATTTATGTGCAGGAGCTCAGGAGTGAAGTTGCAAGTATCTAAAGGACAAAGCAAGCTCACAGTGTATCTTGATTCTTTTTGCCTGACTTAAGCTTAGTCTTAGTGAATAGGCTGCCTATAACATTTTGTTCCCTGCTCCACTCTTCCTCTTCTTCTTGACCTGTTTTCTGGTACTTGTTATTATTTCAGCAATGAGATGCTTCTAGCTGAGTGTTTGTGCTTGGGGATGTCATGACTGAGGTATTATCAGACATCTGTAGAATCACAAGTCTAGATTCACTGCTTAGAAATTGGATTGTCAAATTGCAAAGGCCAAAAACATTGATTTGTGTCCCTTAAAATTTCTAAAATAGTAAAACTTAAAAATGATGCCTATTGAAAATCTTAATGACACATTTTGAATATCAGATATATATGTCTCTGTGTGCTATAGGTGTCTTCTGGACTGAATATTATTTTATTATAAACAGAAGCATAAATATGCGTGTGTCCTGTTTTGAGTGAGAACAGAACTAATTATTTTCAGTGATTTTCATCTGCAGCTTAGTTTTTCTAACTGCATTTTCTGAAGTTAGCAGCCCGTTTTCCCAGGCAATGCCTGCTTCTAGAAAGGATAACTAGATGATCTTTCAAGGTCCCTTCCAACCTGAATATTCTGTGATTCTGTGTGACTGGAAATGTATTAAAAAAAATAAAAAAATAAAAAAATAAAAAAACCAAACCAAACCAAAACACAACAATAACAAAAAAGCCATCCATGGAAAGGTTTGGCCAATTCTGGGAATGGTTAGCAGAAGAAAAGACAGTAATATCTCAGAAGTATGTTTGCAATGGCAAAGCTGATTCAACTGCATTGAGATATTCAGGGGCAGGCAATCAGTTAGTTGCACTGTTAGAAGCTCAGAGAATTTTTGAAAGCATTGCTAGTCCTCAGACATGTTTACACTTTAAAGTCCATGTATCCTAATTTTCAGAGAGATTCTGGATATAGTGTATGGAATGGAACTAGGACAGGATTACAGGGTGTAAGTAGCACTATCTAGGTATTGTGACCTAATTAAAAGTAGGTGGGATCTTTGTAAAAGTGGCTAACTCAGGTTCTGAGTGTGGCAAAACTTCCACATTAATTAGTCCTGCCTCAAAATCATATTTGTTTTACTCCACTGTAATGACTTAGCTTTTCTCTACTCTTCATACTCTAGAGTATTGACACATTTGCGCATTTTTCTTCACTTTTTTTAAAAAAAATAGTGGAAAAGTATTGCATAAACCTTCAAGGACTTTTGACATAAGCTGCGAAGCAAGGTAGTCAAAGCTTTTCCTGATGCTATATCAGTAGATTAAGTTCAAAATGCTACTGTGTGACTACTGCTGCATCACATATTACAGTAATTAAAACACTTGAATGAGTACTGCTGTAAATGTGTTTCACAGGGCCCACAAAGTGCTAAATGCACACCAGCAACTGTTTATAAAAACTATGCATTTGTTTTTGTCTGACTCAGTATAGGGCTCTCTGGACTTATTTGGAACCAGAGAAAAACGAATGGCAGAGCTGTGCTGTTTATCTCAGACTAAGTAATGGAAGCAGATGGAAGTCAGGTTGATAATTCATTTTAATGATTTAGTTGGCTAATTTGTCTCAGGTTTGCTCATCCTCGTAACTTTCATTCATGGTTTGAAGAACTTGCAAATATTTTCCCTTTGAGCAATAAAGAGCACAGTAAGGGGCAAAATTCTCTGAATTTTTGTCTTTAATACCAGCCATCACTAGCAGAGAATTCATTCTTTCCTGCAGTCATATTTATAGAAGTGGAGTTTATCTGCCTGCTTTGTCTAATTGGCATTATAATTCACAGCCAGTCACCATATTAGTGTTTGAATTTCCCATCTAAAATAATGGCAAAACACATATAACTATAATGGGCTGAAAGTTTTATATTTCAACAATTATATATTGTACTGACTAACTAACAATTACTATTCTCTCAAAAGAGATCATTTACATAGGAAGAAACTACCAATATTAAGTTGGATATTTTCCTGCAGGGGGAAGAGACCTTTGAAATTAATTCTTGCATCCAAAGCCTCAAATTAGTATTCTGTTGGGCTCTCTTTTGTGGCCACTCCTTTCTTCCTCACTATGTTCAGTTTGCTTCCTCTCCACTCGTTTAATTGAAGACTAGCTGTTAGTCTTTCTTCTGCTTTCCCTCCTGTTGCCTTTTCTTCTGTTCCCATCCTTCACTGGCTAATCCAAGATGCTGATTCTTGATCAATCAGACTATAAGTAATTCTGCATTGGTCTCTATCTTTACTTTGTCTGAGATACTCTGCTCGTCTTTCTGTATAATTATACCTGTTCTTCTATTTCTTAATTGAATGTAAGATTAATATTTTTCTTGCACAGGTAGTATTATATGTGCTGGAGTACCTTAGTCCAGTCTGAATTTGAAAAAAGTGCTGAAGTCTTTCCTGTTCCGTGAGATGTTCTTGTACAAAAAAAGCCACTACCCAGTCAGTGTAGTGAATTTTCCCCTCTTGTTTATTCTTTCTTCATCACATCAGACTTTAAAGCCCTTTGGGAAAGGAGCCTCTTCTCTCAAGACTGCTTTCTTAGCACTGTGTGCATTTGTAATGCTCTAGAAATTAATGTATATATAACCAAATATGAGGTATATCTTACCAGAATTATCTCAGTGTTGTCAAAGGCTGTTCACAGGAGGTAGAGCATAAAGATATACATGTTTCAAGCTACAGTGTGGCTGATAATTAAGGGAAGAACATGTTCTGAGTAATTGTTAACCTGTGCAGATAAGCCCTTATGAATTTGAGTACACACTTGCATTTCCATTCAAAACTAAAGACAAAGAAACTTGTCAAGATGAAGTATGTGACCTGGAAAACAAACATGAATAATCATTTTTTTAAGCAATATTTAATCCACATGAAATTTATCAGACTGACAGATGAAAAGTGAGATTTCCTATTCATGTCTTTGATCTGGCACAAACAGGTGTTTAATTCTTCTTTTGCAACAAGTAGCTGTGATGGCTATTAGATTTCTGTTCCCTGTGCTAAGAAGTCTAACATTTTAACAGTGATGTGTCTGCCCACTCAGTAGGAAATCAGAGGAAACCACATCATCACCAGTTAAATCAGTAAACACTTTTGGTTTTAAACAGGAAGGTGTGATACAGAACTATTTGCATGTGCTAGTGGACAAGCCATGACAAAGTAGTAATAAATAAATATTTTATCTATAACACATCTTCTAGAAGATTGTCCTGATACCAGATGACATGTTCAGAGTGTCAACAGATCTGCCTGATGCTGTAATGAAGATGATACTTATTTCTGCATGCTGTGAGAGAATGCTTTTAATTTTTGTAAAAAAATCTTTTCAAAAATGAATCAGAATTAAAACAACAATAAAAGACATAGTAAAAAGCAAGTGCCAGATACTAATTACTTTGCACCACATTATAAAGATTATCTTTTGTCTCCTTTTAATAAGAAAGGAGTATTTTTGCAATTATTTTTTTTTGGTTTGAAATTCCCTTTCAGGAGCTCTACTTGAAACAAAAGCATTAATAGAAAGTTAAAGCATTTTAGCCTTTTTTCTATACATGATATGAGCCAGATCTTTCCCCTTGTTACCCTGCTGTCAGCCTGGAATAATGAATGAAGCTTTTTTCCTCTCACCTTACAGTAACTGTGTGTATATATATTTCACTGAACTGTGTGTGCATGTTTCACTGGAATACACTGCTATTGTGATTTATTTTGGCTGATAATATTTTCTTTAGTACTTAAGATTATTTCTTTTATGTCTTTTATACACAGTTTATTTCCTTTTTTCATTCCCTTCTTTCCTTTTACCATTTTCTTGGAAAAAAAAAAAAAAAGAAAAACTCCTATGTCCAGTCACTTGGTTATTTTTGTCTTTCTAGTGGTGTTTCTGCCCTCATTGAAGTCCTTGGAAAATCAGCAAATTTCAAATGCACAGGATGTGATCTTCTGAAGATTTTCTGACTCCTCATTGGCTACTGTCAGGGTTGAGTCTTAACTAAACTTGTTTTGTTGTTGACTTTTGCTATGTAATGTTGATGTCTTACAACTCTGTTGCACATTAGTGGAATGCACCTCACCCAAAAAAAGAGAAGCAGAAAAATGTTTTATTGTGGTAAAACAATAATTTTACAGAGTTTAATAAATTCAGTGGAATTTAACAAATTTTAACAGTAGTTTACCAACGTTCAATAAGTTTGATGTCAAGGTTCACCTTAGTAATTGCTGCATGGAGGAAACATGCAAAAGAAAAATGAGTTAAGATTGAGTTAAAATTATTCACACAGAGACTTGAGACACAGAGGGTAAGGAAGAGCCTCTCACAGAGTTCAGAGTGGACCCCCTTGCTTATTAAATTCCTTATGGATCCTGAGTTCAGCTAGGTCCAATCTTAGTTTTAGACTTGGACAATGGTTCATGTCTAATGGAATTAACTACACAAAAGTGATAATAATTAAGTAGCTACATGGATTAGTAATGTTTCATTAGTATTAATTCAGCGTGCTATCAATCACTGAGGATCTGTTGTAAAGGTTCTCTCTGAGGCCTTGGGCAAGGAAGGATCTCTTAGCCTTACATAAGGGATCTTAAATCTTGAGAGGCATCCTTGCTCAAGGGGAGAGTCCCTTGGCATTCAGGCCAGATGCTGTTCAGGGAGAGCTTAAATTGGACTCATTTGATGGTAAATTTATAGAGTAAAGTAGTTGGCTGATAGTCAAAAGTATAGGCAAGATAGATGTCTTCATTTTAGCTCTGGTATCTTGTTCTGCACTTTTGTTATCTTTTGGGACTTTGAGACCACCTTTCTAATTATTTTTTGGAGACACTTTCACTCCCTTGTATGTGAACCAGGAGCTTTCCAGCTCACAAGTTCACCATAGGACTTGAAGTCTGTTGCTCCTTAGTCAGCCTGAACCAAAGCACAGCTAACACTCAAATGCATCCATCACAAACTCTCACTCCATTCATGGATTAAAGGAGTTGAAATCATTAGTCACTGGAATGCTTTTGTGTCCTGTGGGTCATGCTACCATTCTCTTCATGGCAGCAGGAAAAGTGAAACCCAGGGGAAGTGTCGTTAAGTGAACGATATTAGACTACCAAATGAGACCCAGTACACCTGATTGGCTGTTCAATGGCTGCTGAGGTCTGCTCTGAAATGATGAGCTTCAGGTTTGAAGAATATTTCTTTTGTGTGTGAAGTTGCTGCAGTGTCTGTTCAGCAGCTTGTTCAGAAGAAAGATGAAGCCTGCTTTCTTTGTATTATATGATTTACTTTTTTTCACATACGTGGTCCTAAATCAGAAAATATATTGTTAATTTTTATGACTTGTAAAATCCTTGTTTGATTTCTGTTTGGTAAATAATCCTTTTCTTATGTAGGACATATCAGAACCCAATGCCTTCAAGTTTACAACAGAGATGACACTCATATTTCTGTTGGCATTTTAGACTCAAGTTAATGAACATTTTAATAGGAGCAATAATTAACATTTTATGATCTGGATTCTCTCATCCCTTTAACCTACTTTGGCTTCACTTCATACTAGAACATTTAAAGGGGTAATGTTACAAAATGCAAATGTTCAATTTGGATCTAAGGGCAAAATGAACTTCATAAACGTTGCTGAATTGCAGTAACAGCGCAGAGATCCATTTGAAGGAAAAGAAATGGCAGCAAGTCCTTAGCATCAGTCCAAGATTCTAAGTTGACACTGAATAATAATTATTCTATAAATTTTATTCTGTTTGCTGCTATGATGGCTAATATTGTCTTAGTGATATGGCAATCCCTCAACTATCTGTATCTGTGTTGTTTTATATTTAAATTATAAGTGAGTAAGGGCAGAACTCTGTGGTCTTGGGGCACTCCTAGCTAAATGAGGATTACAACAAAGTTTTAGTAGTGATAAATGGTCCATCGGATAATTTATTCAGGAAAAATCTTTCTTTTCTTTTTTTTTTTTTTTTTTTCCAACAATTAATTTCAGCTAAAATCTTGCAAAATTAAGCAAAAAAAACCAAACAAACCCACCAACAAACCTCTTTAAGGTTTATTTACTCAAAATTGAAGTTCTTCCTCTTAATTTCAAGAAGCTGAGAGAAATTGGGGATGTTTGCTCAGCTACACTGAGTTTTGCAGCAAATGTCTCTTGCAATCTGTTTTACCTGTCTCCTGATGCTGTTTGAAGTAGCAGGAAGCCTATGTGCCTAGAAAAATGTGCAGACTGTGACACAGTGGAAAACAGTGTTATCTGTATTATCTGCTGGAGAGATCACATAGAATCGAGCATTATGTCATTTAGTGTGCATGGGTTTAAGGCACTTTCTTGGCTCCAGCTGGGTTGGACAAATGTTTTCTTTCTAAGTCTTCCTACCTAAGAAACCCCAAGGCTATCAGATGGGACTGAAAAGAAAGGCAAATGCAATATATGACCTTGTTTCTAGTCAAAATATTGTGGACTGAAAATCAATGTCATTTCTGCAACATTATTTCATGCGTACACTTCAGATTTTTTTTTAACTGAAAAAAAAAGATGTAATAATAGGCGTGATTGCTGGTCCTACTGGGACAAATTACTGATTCACAAACATTGATGAGCAACTAAAAATTTCAAGTATCAAGGTCTTTAATCTTCTTCACCTGAATTGTAATTTCATTTTAAAATGTAACTTTTTAATGCTCCACCATTTACAGTGTAGAGCCAGAAGTAAATATCTCAATGCCAACAGTGAGGAACAGCATGCATTTTGAAAAGTTAAATCTTTTGCACAGTAAAGAGAAAATGATACAAGTCACAAACAATGAAATAATTTTAAAAGTTCAAGGGAGCAAAAGACAGCCTTTTCTAATGGTCTGATGAGGTCTAATGTATTCCCTAGATGGTTATATGCAATTTAAGGTAACAGTCTTGATTGCTTGACAGCAAGTAATAATGAAAATTAAAATCTAGTAGGTTTTCTACATCTTCTCAAGGCAGAAGAGAGATGTAAAGCTGTTTATGTAGGTTGAAGTTATCAAAGCACATCTATTTAAAGATCTGGACTTGTAAAATCCAGGAGCAATTGAAGATACACTACACACAGTTTCCTATTCTGATTTAATCTTTTAGTACTGTTGCAATGCCTAGCATTAGTTTACCACACAAGAATAAAGAAAATCAATTTATTTACATCGTTATAGACTTTCTCTGAGAAGTCTATTCTCTCAGGAGAGTAAACACTAGTAGCAGAGCTGGCCCACGTGTCCAGTGTTGTAGCTGTTCACAGTCTGCTAGCTATCTTTCTCAAAAAGAAATTTTCTTTTCTGCAACTTACTCAACAAATTCCATAAAGTAGGATTTAAAAAAAAAAAATTTCATCATTTCAGTTGGGCAAATAATAATTCTATTTCATCTGCAGCTTTTGATTATGGTTTGAGGATTTGTTGTATGTATTGAAGAATGGTTAAGCAATTTTTATGGGATAACCCTTATACATACATTTCTTTGTCTATTTAATGCTGTTACAAGTAGCAAGGGAGCTCCAACTACTTGCCATTGTAACTGGTGTACAGGTTTTCTGAGTTCAGATAGACTAGAGGACAATGGATAAGGGTGTTGCTAAGGGCTCTACTAAACATGTTTAGAAGTGGGCTATCCACGTATAATCAGTTGCGTTGTTATTCACTAGAGAGTAGGATTAATCTAGGATACCTGACAATAGAAAAAGCCAATCACAATTTGTGTCCAGATGGAAGATCTGGAGGCATTACCTAAGATATTTATAAGTAATATGGAAAGTCTGTGATAAACATTGGCCTTATTATCTTATTTCCCACATTTCAGGTTAGAGCTGCTCTCAGGAGTACAGAATGGTAGTTTTGTCATTGTTCTTATTGTACTGTGAATTCTTTGCAAATTACATCTTTGCAAGAGCTGTATATTCATTAATAATGTCACTTCAATCAGTAGAAGAATAAAGTCAACTGGAAGAAGTGTATATCCTGCCAGGTTTATTCCTGTGTTTTTAGTCTGTATGAATAAATAAAGAATAGTCATCACAGAGTTTTCAGAGAACCACAGAAAGTGGAAGGGTCCTCAGGAGATCACCTGATTCAAATCCTTGACATCTTTTCTAAAAGTAGATCAGCTCAACTGTGGCTTCATCCTCCCAAGACTAGAAAATTTTCAAGATGGGTATTTTTCAAATCTGAACCTGATTTAGTGCTACACTATGGTCCTAGTAAAGAACATTTTACCTATGTCCTACCGTAGCACCCCCATGTACTGTTTGCTGCCATTGTTCCTAGAATACAGAGCTTGGGAAGAAAGCTGTCATTCATGAGCATGTGATGGTTGAATTTTCCGTATTCTGTGCTGAACAGAATCTCAAGTTGCAACATCCAAACTAGCTGGATTGTAATTCATCAAAAATAAGGGTAACGTCTAGAGAAGCTCATTAGGAATATCATAATATGCTATGGTTAGCAGTGGATTTTGTTATGTGTCCTATTGGCCCCAGTGGTATTTCTGGGGTGTAACGATTGGACAGGAATGTGATTTTCTTTTTAACCAAAGAATATGTAATTAATTTTCCTCAAGCCTTATGTTCATATCACTACTGCACCAATTCTTAAGCTGAGATGGAGAGTGCAAAGCACAAATACAATGTGGATACATGTCTGAGACTCAGTGAGAATCAGTGATATGATGACATCTTGGCACAGACAGATTTAGATTTTATATTCATGGGAATCAGTTTGAAGTGTCTTGTAGACATCTGTGCTGTGTTCCATAGGGTTCTTGTGCTTAAGCCATTCCTAGAATCAATGGGGGACATGATTTGTTTATTCATAATTGCCATACGCTTATTTTATGGGATGAGATTTAATTTAGCTAACATTGAAAAGCCATATTAACTTTGAAAAAGTACTTCCATTTTTTTGTAAGTTGATGTGCAAATGCATGTGCACATATGTGCATGAACAGTCAGCAGTTTTCATTAACCAAAGTATATCTTCCTGATTTTTGTTGTACATACCTGATGTTTACATAAAAAAAAAATATATATATACGCATGTGTTTGCAATATGTTTCTTCATCTATGAATCTGACCATCTGACTGTCATTTCACTGTAGTCTGTCATTTGCTAAGATTAACTGCTAATGCCTGTGTCTTTTTAGTTCTTCCCCACGGTAAACCTGTAAACTGAGTGCCCTTAAATCTAAAAATTGCTTGTAAAGTTTGTGTGAAAAAACACATTACTTTGGTTTTATAGGTCTATTTTTACTGTGTCTGTGACTTAGCAGTCTTCTAAATTGTGTTGTTCAATAAGTGCATGTTTATTGTATAGTTGGCTATTACCTGGCAACCAAGGGAGTTCTCCCTTTTCTGTCCATTTATGGAAGTTGGAGCAATACCAGAAACACTTTTCACATCATTAAATCTAGATATGCCTTTATGGTTTATAAATCCATGCCCCTAGTAATAATAATATTGCAGTGCATTTTATACCTTGATGCTAGTTAACTGTAGAACAAACATAGCTCTGTATAAAATTACATTTCATAATTTGCATGTGGTTTTAATTTTTAGATAAATTCCCTGATAAAATTAAATAATTTATAGTAAATAGTGTCAGGAGCACATAAAATAGATCAGCCTACTGGCAATAACATGTTTGGGGGATTTCTTGGTTTCTTCCTTGGAAAAGAATGGAGAGAGAGAGAGCATATTGTATTTGCTGTAAATATTGTAAATTAATGAAGGACACTACTAATAGGGAAAAACACTATTATTTAGTTTTTAATGAGCTATAAACTTCATTTTTCCTTCTGCTGATTATTTTTCTCTTAATCTATACTGATTTTACAAAATTACAGAGCAAACGCTATTGGAAAATGCTTTCCAATACAAATGCTTTATAGAAGGGTGTTGTAGGCATATTGCAAGGACTGGTGCCACACACGGATTTATCAGCATAATTACAAAATTATCTTGTTTAGTTATCTCCAGATCTCCAGGTAAATGAACAAAATTAACTCTTGACTTATTTCTTCTATGGGTTTTTAAAACCCGTCATAAATTAAATAATCCTGAAAGACTTTCAAGCTTGAGTCACAGGACATAGCATTAGGAAGCTTATTCTTGGGATATATATGCCTATAATTACTTCAAAAGAATCCCAATACCTTTTGCTTCAAGGGCAAGAACTGTTTCACACAATGAATGAAAAAATTGTTCAAAGAACGAAAAGAGGAGGGGTCCTAATTAGACAGTGAAAAATTGACTTGTTAAATTGAGTTTATGTGGAGGTGATTTCTTAAATTAAGAAATGGCCTATTAGGATTGACATGAATATCCTGATACACAATTATTTGTTTTTACTGAGTTGCTCATTTAAGTAAGATAAAACTTTCTTTGGAAAACTATATGTATTACTCTTAGTGTAGTCATTAGTATGTGTCATATTTCTAGTGCAACAGACTACTTCAAATACTTTATCTATAGGTATCTTGTCTTTCATTAATATCTCAAAGTCTCTCTGAATGTTACAGAGGTAAGTCCAAAGAAGCCAGTTACTTGTTGAAAGTGTTTGTTACACACCTTTAGCAGCTGCAGTGTTTTGTGTGGAGGTATAGGGGTTGTTGCTTTCCCTCGTTTCTAGTTGCATTTTAAAATAAATAACTAAAATGGGATATCTTGTTCCCAAATACAAATTATACTGCAAGAAAATGTTTTATTTCTATGCATTGCCTGGACTACACTGTTTCCATATATTCCTACAGATTGTGGGAAGATTGCTGTAAAGACATGAAACTACTTTTTTTCTTTCCCTTATGAGGTAATTCTAAACAACTCTGATATCATCCCTGGTATGGCATCAGGGTGCCATAAACGGGAGGCACTGCCCCAGCACATGCTGATCAAACTCCAGATCAAGCAAATCTGGGTTTAAACAGAGATTGTATAAAATATTTGCTGTTTGTGATCAGCCATCCAAGAACATTGACATTGGGATGTAAACAAATCTTTACAAAGCAAGAACAGATACCAGTGCCTTGCCTTTGTATGATTCCTGAAGAACATGCAGTTAACTACTGCTGTTTACCAATTCAGTGCTATTTTTAACTGCATTTCCTGCACTGACCTCATGTTTTCTTTCACCATTTGTAATTTACAAGCCATTAAAGATGTTGTTTGATGTAGATACAGCACAGAACAGAGTAACTGCTGTAGTAAAACACAAATTTTGGCAGTGTCAATCATTCATTCTGCATAGTAATGTGAGTTTTAACAATACAGAAATTGTTTAACTCACTACTGTGGATGCCAAATAACCTTATAACTAAGATGCAGGTAATTGTGTTGAAAATCAGAACTTTAATTCTCATCAGCGCTCAAGAAATGGGTTGTGACTATGTGAGTTACATGCATCTAATGAAAAAAACTTTTAAAACTCCAGCTAGTGTCTCGATCCTGACATTTGTCAGCGATGAGAATTACCAGAGGATTTCTTCACTAATACACAACAGCAGCTCATCAAAATCAAAATCATGTACTAGCAACCAATAGTGTTTAATAGGATGCTCAGGCCCAAGGTGGTGTTTTGATAGAAGAGTTGAATGGAAGATTGGAAGTCATCATAGTGACAGTCATCATAGTGATGACCCTGGCTGCATCTGCTTCCTAACAGAAGCAGTAACTTGCACCTACACTGGTTGTTTAATGAGTAACCTATTAATAGTTTAGGCTTGATCTAGATGTATATTTTCCACTAACTGTGTTGAAAACTTTTCCTTTTTTTTTTTTTTTTTTTTTTCAAAAACACATCTATGTAGACAAGATCAGATACTGCAGGTACTGTCTCCTCTGTTCTGTGCCTGCTTATCTGCCATTTCATCAGTAACATTACCATTTTGTTCTTTAAGCTCTCTTATTTTTCATGTATTCTGATGTGTCATAGGCAGCAGGTGGCTCTTTTTTCTTCTTTTTTTTATTTTTCCCCATAACTGAATCAGAACATATGTGATCACATTATAGAGTTTCCGATTCTTGGGGAAATAGAGACATTTATCAGTAGAACTGACACCTTGTACTTCCTGGAGGTTAGACAGTGGCCTGTTTAGGTTGACAGAGTACCTTGGTAGGCAGTCCTGAAGGATAAAGATGTCCAGGAAAGCTGGACATTCTTCAAGAGAAAATCTCTGAGGCAAAGGAGCAGGTTGACCACTTATGCTGAAAGATGAGCCAGAGGGGATGAACAATCTGGATGAACAGATCCATGACCTTTGGAAGAAGGAGCAAGTTCCTCAGGAGGACTACAAGGATGTCATGAGGTTATGCAGGGAGAAAATTTAAAAGGTCAAAGTCCAGCTAGAATTTGATCCGGCTACTGCCATAAAAGACAATAAAAATTGTTCCTATAAAACAGATAATCAATAAAAGAAGGACTATGGAGAATCTACATCCTGTATTGGATATGGGGAGAAACATAGTGACCACGGATGAGGAAAAGGCTGAGGAACTTAATGCCTTCTTTGCCTCAGTCTTTAATAGTGAGACCAGTTTTCTCTCAGTGACCAGCTCCCTGAGCTGGAAGACAGGGATATGGAGCAGGATGAAGCCCCCATAATCCAATGGGAAATGGTTAGTGACATGTTATATCACTTAGGCATGCACAAGCCTATTGGGCTCAATTAGATCCACCCAAGAGTATTGAGGGAGCTGGTAAAAGTCCTCAGCAAGACACTTACCATCATTTATCATCTGCCGTGGCTAACCAGGGTGTTCCCATATGACTGGAGGTTAGCAAATGTGTTGCCCATCTACTAGAAGGACTGGAAGGAGGATTCATGGAACTACAGGCCTGTCAATCTGACCTCAGTGTTGGGTAAGGTGTAGGAGCATATCATCTTGAGTGCACATACAGAACAACCAGGTGATCAGGCATGGACCAGTCAGCATCAGTTTGTGAAAGGCAGGTCCTGATTGACTAACCTGATCTCTTTCTATAAGAAGCTGACCCACTTGGTGGATGAGGAAAAGGCTGTGGATGTTATCTATCTGGGCTTTAGATAGACATAATTTTTACATCATTTCCCACAGCATCTTCCTGGAGAAATTGGCTGCTCATGGCTTGGGTGGGAGTATGCTTCACTGGGTAAAAAACAGCTTGGATGTCGAAGCCCAAAGACTTGTGGTGAATGGAATAAAAAAAAAGTTGGTGCCAATCACAAATAGTGTTCCTCATGGCTCAGTACTGAGGCCTGTTATGTTTAATATCTTTATCAGTATTTGGATGAGGGGATCAAGGGCACCCTCAGTAAGTTTGCAGACAGCACCAAGTTGGGTGGACGTGTTCATCTGCTTGAGGTTAGGGAGGCTCTACAGAAGGATATGAACAGACTGGATCAATGGGACAAGACTAAAAGTGTGAGTTTTAACAACACCAAGTGCCAGGTCTTTCTCTTGGGTGACATCAATTCCATACAAAACTACAGTCTTGGGGAAGTATGGCTGGAAAACTGCCCATCGAAAAAGCCTGCTATATATGAGACAGCAGGGTGTCCTGGTGGCCAAGAAGGCCAACAGAATCCTGGCTTGTATCAGAAACACTGTGGCGAGCAGGACTAGGGAAGTGATTTTACCCTTTTACTTGGCACTGGTGAGACAACACCACTAATACTGTGTTTAGTTTTGGGCCCCTCACAGAATGATTCTGTGATTCTATTCATAATTAATGTGTCAGATTTTTAACTCTAGGCTTTAAGGGAAGTGGAGGCCCATATGTTTCAATCAAGAAGAAAATATTTTCACTTAATGCTTATATTATGACACGATGATGAAAATGGGTAAAAAGATTCACATTAAAACCTGCTTGCACCACTTCAATCTATAAAAAAATTACAAGCAATAAAAATATATCTTAAGAGGGAGCTTATATTAATAATTCTTTTTTATGCCCTATATAAGTGTAGATACTTTCATTGTACCATCTGAGAATACAATTATTATCATTAATTTCGTCTGTGTGACCCATTCCTCTTTTACATATTACTTCTTAAAAAATTATATCTCAAGTCCCTTGTCAGTCCAGAGATTATGTAGATCCCTGGCTGTGTCTTTATACAGTGCCACTTCTCTTCAAAAGCCCAGCTTTCGATACCTGCATGATGTTAGAAAGGCTCTGGGGCTACCTGACTCACCTGGCCTTGGTTCTTGAGGAGGGCTGTGAAGGTCACCGTGGCTGCTAGGCCAGGTGAGCGCAGCTGAGGGATTGCACTGACAGCAACCATTGGCATCAACTGCAGAGACGGAGACTGTAACAAATCCCACGTACAAAAATATTGAGCAGCCTGCTCACGGGAGATAATGTTTATCATCCTGTTTGGTAAGAGGTTGAAAAGTGAGGTATGGTGCTTTGAACTTACTTTTTTCTAAATGCTCTAACGATCTCTCTAAGGTCCAACTTATTTTCTGAATCTTTCTAAGCTTTTACATAACTTTTGCATTTGCTTCTATTCAGCAGCAGAGAGTATATTCTTTGGCATGCAAATATATCTCTCAAAATTCAGGCACATACCGCTTCATGCATCAGCTGGTCCATGAAGTGTGCATTAGATTTGTGCACACTGAAGTAATTGGCAGTGTTGATTTATTATTTATTGAGGCAATAATGGCCAACAGTTTTAAATAGACCTTCAATCTGCATTGCTTAATATGTCTTGGAAAAGAATATTTGCCACCTGAATTGCTGTAATGTATTTTAAGCATCTTTTCCTATGTATCCTGTACTTCATACGGGGAAAAAAATGTTCAGCAATTCATTTTGCATAATAACCAATGTATATAAAATACATTATATTGTAATTTCTTTGTTGAGAGGCTAGCTCCTTTATAATTGCTACAAAAGACTACATTCTAATTGGATTTATTCTCAATAAACTTGATCTTTCTACTCATATTTTTCTGTACCCTAGGTATCCTAATTATACTTTTCTGCTAATAAAAGTTGATTCCTTTTTGTTTTATGCTGCCTGTTTCATTGTACTTACTTTTTTATTACTTTTGAGCAAACTATAGCACACACAGTTTGCCATCTGTTGCGATATTTTTCTTAGAAAAACATTTTTTCTTTATAATTTGCTAAGTGCTCTTACTTTCTGCTATGAAACTTCCATTATTTTGAGTATTCCATTATTTTGAGGATAAAATATCTTCTTCAAGCCTGAGGAAAAGGCTTCATTCTCCCTCCCTCTCAATTTTCTGTGTTCATGTGTAGAAATTGCCCTCCTTTTTGAGCTCTTCAGCTGAATTGTGCTCTCTTTGCCATGTTTCCAACCCTCTTGACAACCTGTAATACGAAACAGATCAAGGTGAATTTTTATAGTCCATCCAGTATTTATTTTGCTTTGAATGGAATTAGAATCTGTGATGCAGTGATTATTATAACAAAAACAACAAAACAAAAACAAAAACCAACAAACAAGAACCCACCACAAACAACAAAACAACCAAAAAATCATAACACATTTCATGGAATCATAGTCTGTCTTTTTCTAAATGTAAGAAGCATCTGTTCAAATTTATTTAGATTTAAAAAAATGAGTATTCTTTTAGAAGTCATGGAACAAGCTTCTACAACTGCTCATGCATCTGTTGATCCTTAAGCATAAAACTCATAAAATTATTAATGGGTTTTTTTAGGGATAAAACTCCAAATATCACACCTATTTGTCATTTTTTCATTATATTATTAAACATACAGGCTTTTGTATGCTTTTGGGATAAATTATTTCACCAAATAGTACAGGACTGAACTCTCCATATAAGTGCACTGAGGCCTGTCACAAAGCCCGCAAAACTACTTTTGAGGAGACCTGTAACCTCTCGTCTGTTGCAAATTAGGTAAACAACTCAGAAAATACAAATCTTTATGGTTTCTTGAGGGAGAGAGCATTGCATTGCCCAGGCTTCCTTCAGGACAGTTCTGTTTATAGGTAATGTAGCAGTTGTAACCAAAGGACTTACACAAGTGTCTGAACACAAGATGCAACTACAAAAAGCAGCTTACAGGATGGAATTTGGAGCTATCCTTAGCTTACCAGAAGGTTTTAAGAAACAGAAAATTAGGAAATTGGTCAATTTTGTTGTTGACAACCTGACTGCTTCTGAGAACTAATGCTAATTTTTGCTAATTTTTACTGCATATTTCATCAGAGCATGGTATGTACTCAGGTACTAGTGAACTATATTCTAAATCCCATGGCTATAGTGCAGAGTATAATTTGTTATTCCTAATTTAGAGATGGAAAGAGTATGGAGTGCCAACAGCAAATGAGTCTCATAGTGCTGTAGCCAAGAAGAGAGCCCAGACCTCTTGTATCATGTCTGTTCTTTCATCTTGACACACAGTGATCAGTATGTTGTGTTTCTGTCACTGACTGAAGCGACAACACAGCTATGAATATATGGCATGGTGGGGCTGAGCCTCGGTGCACTTAGCCTCTTCTTTGAATTATTATCCAGACCCATCAAAGGTGTTTGTAGTTGTTGCTGAGAAACCCAACAAAAGGCATGGATATTTTAATTCTTGTTGTGAGGATGTTCACAGATGTTAAATGTTTTTGAGCCTCCCTGGGAAACATTTAAATTTGGTTTGCTTCTGACTGCTTGCCATTATGATTATCAAACACTTTATCATTTAAAGTTGATCGATGAAGCAGTTGCTTTTCTGAGCACGGCTCTTAATAGAGACCAAACATTCCTCTCTTTACTCTCTCCTCTGTTCATAGGGGGCATTCTCCATGGAGGCAAAGCTCTGATGAGAAATAATATTCAAGCATGCAAGCACTAGGTGGCACGAGTCATTTTATGGGCACTTCAGTATTTCAGCTGACTCCATCTGTTCAGTACACTAATTACAAATTCAGCCACAAACACTGTTTAGAGGCACATCATTAAAAGTTAGCTGGAAGTTATTTCTATCCATGCATACTGTATGTTCTTTTTTTCTGCACACCATGCAGCTGTTATATTTGATGTTTGTTCCGGGCTCAAATCAGGGGAAAACAGTGATTTTCCTAAGGCAACTTACTGTATGTGTCATGTTTTGTGTGATTATATAAAGACATGGGGTCTCCACATTTGGGGCACTGTTTGAAGAACAGAACTGAAAAGGGGAATTAATATTTGCTTGAAAACAGCAAGGCCTAGATAATCTATATAAACATATCTAAAAGCTTGTAACTATTACTCCCAACATTTTCAGGAATAATTTGTGTAACAATGTTCAATTGAACATCTTCAACTCCTAGCACTCTTCGATAATTTCTGTAAATAATAACTAGCTGAAACAGATTTTCTTATGAAATGGGAAGGTTTCTCTTGGATACCTGAAAAATTCTACCTTCCACTTATTATTAATTGAAATAGGCTGTGTACCAACTACCAGGAGTTGATACCCTGGACAACTGAAGTTTGAATATGAGTACTTACCTGGAATTATGTTCCAAAATCCAAAATGGAAAAAAATGCTGATATGGAAATGCCTTTGTATCTCAGAAAAGTTTAACAGACATATAAACATAGACAGATAAATCAACAGAAAGAGAGAAAACTGAAATATAGCTGGCAAATAAAAAGTTAGTGTTCTAGAATGAGAGAAGTACCTAATGACTTCTGGATATTATTTTTTTTTTTTGCATTTGCTTCACTGGCACCTATGTAAGTAATCTGAAATTGCAAAGAGCCTAATTGCTTCAGCAGGAGCTACTGAGTGTCTAGGGCTGTTCAGTATTAACCTAATGAGGAAACATTTTGAAGTATTCTTCATTCTTTCATAGATTGTAGCCATCAGCATCCTTCACACTTGTGGTTTATACAGAATTCCTCTATTCTCACATTCAAAAACAGCAAATGGAAAAATGCTGAGAGCTGGAAATAAAGGACAGAAAAACCCAAAACAAAACAACTTTCAGAGGAAACAAATTTTGCCTCATCTCTACTATTCCCAAATAATTTGCCAAGGCATCTACTTCCAAGGAACAGATGTCATTTTGCTTTTTTAACTTCTAAAACTTAGATCTCATAGGTCAAAGATTCAGAATGAATGGTCAAACAGGTAATGGTTCATACCATCTATGTGTATATGTTTAAGATCAATCAACTGACCTTTCTAAATAAACAACAATGGTCTTTTAGGAACTGGATGTGAATCTGTGCCCCAAATCTGTATATTGTGGAAAAGCCTTTGGAGTTTGTTATGATGATAACCTGGTGGAAGTTAAAGATACAGCTGTGGTGTAGCTGTCTATCAGGACCATGCTCACATGCATACGCAATGTCATCAGTATCACCTCCCTCAGCAGTCCAGGGACTTGTCAACTATTCTCTGCACTGATGAAACAATGGACTGACTTGAGAGACAGGGTGATTGATTAAACTCCTGGCTGACTGTGTGTGGAGCTGTGACCATTACTTCATGTGGGAATTTCAGACAGTCTGGTAGATTCACCCAGGCATCTCCTGATGTCCACAGGCCAACTGATGGGCATTATTTAAATGCTTAAATGTGCTAATTAGCATCCTGGGTCAAGGAATAGGCTGTTGCTGAGACTTACCGGGCAGTTCCTGCCATAGATTGACCAAATACATTGTAAATAGGAAAGTGGCTTGTTTATACTCTGAAGAAACTGCTTCTGCAGATGCAGAAATGCTCACATAGAAATACAAACTGAAAATGACAGTATTTTTTTTGTGGTTTAAAGTAATGAAGAGAAATGGATCATGAATGCACTGGAGTGGTCATGTAGGACCACAGCTCAGCTGGTTTATAAAAATATACTAACTTATAAAAATAACAGTTAAGGATGTCTCTCTGGCCTTAAAGGACGTTTAAAGTGGAGTCCCATCACTACCTTGACAGTCACTAACCACCCTATTGGAGAGTTGATTCCCCACCTGAGTATCATCCTAATCAAAATATGGGATTTTGTTTTTCTGTTGTTTGGTGGTGTTTTGTTTTGTTTTGTTTTGTTTTAATTTTGTGTTTTACTTTGGTGGTGTGTGTTGTGTTGTGCTTGTTTGTTTTTGAGGAGTTTGGGGGTTGTGTGTTTTTTGTTGGTTTATGGGGTTTTTTTAAGTATTGTGTCTGCAATTGCCTGTGCAATAGTATGTTCACCTGACCTCCTTTCAAATTCTTGATGGGATGCTTGATGGAACAAAACACAGTAATTTACCTTCTCCTTTGACTAAGCTTTGATGAGTGTAGGGAGAAACGTGAACTTGAAGCTAGAAGTCAAAGTGCTCTTCCATGAGTATTGATGTGCAGATAAACAAGAAATAGGATTCTGAGATGTGCTGTAGAGCATAATTACCTCCACAGCATCAATTCTCTCTAAAGGTATATGTTGTGTACATGAAGAAAGAGAAGATATCTGCACAGACTGGTTCAGATAAATGGATATATAGCTTGCTTAATAAGACCATCACAGAATGGCTCCTATTGCTAAAGCAATAGTTAACATGTTTGGAGCAGGTGAGGATGGGCACAGGGGAGAAATAGTGAATCTTGTTGACAGTAGATGGAAAATGCAAAAGAAAATTGTCTGTCTGCTTCAGACAGCAAAATCTGGTTTTGCTGTCAGGAAAGCATGGAGCATGGGGTGGCAGTCTCTGGATCCAAGTTACTCATTAAAGTGGCTGAAATTATGTGAGTTGAACCAATGCCTTATACAAGTTCACTTGTTCAATTGCTATCCTGAGGCAAATGACACTATATTCTCTCTCTTGCAATCCACCAGCTTGTGACAGGGAAACCTGAAAAGCCTCCATCTCCATGAGGCAGATGATGGGAGAGAATGTTCAGATTCCAAAAAAGGACATTTTGTTTAGGAAAGAGCTAATCAAATTAAGATAAGCGGTTCACAAACATTTTCTCAAAGAAAAATATAAATATTTCAGGTATTTTTTATAAATTGCTTCATAGTTATTAGAATTCTGAGAATTACAAAGTGAAAAGAATTCTGGAACAATAGTAACCTAATAAGAAACTAATTTTGAGATGTGCTTGCATGTTCATGGTTTGATTTGTCTGTCCATGTCATCTTACTTTCAAACATTTCAGAATTTCAAGAAAAGAGGAAAACAATGTCATATGACTAAAAGCAGTTCATAGTGAACTGTCAAAGCTGACATTTCATGGCAAATCATAATATGGTGTTTATATTAATAAATTAATTGGAAGATATTAATTTGTTCCCAGAAGTCAGAACTGATTTATTAGTCATATGGAAACAGAAGGGCTACATTTACACTGTGTAGTGTAGTTAAGCCAGCTCTAATATAAACACTAACTTATGTTTTAGAAGAGATGTATTATGAAAAACAAGGAAAAAAAAAAACCTCTTACAGTGACTGGTTTTCTTGTAAGCAAAAGAAGAGTAGGATTTCAGGTTAAATGTTGTAATAATGCCCAGTCTGGCCCCAGTGCCATAATTACAGCATTCAAACACTATTTATTTATACCATGCCTCTTTTGAACTGGTCTCATACATACTAAATATTTACAATTCAATCTGCATTTTACAGCTTCACATTGGCAGCAACTTTTTAAAATATTTAATAAACTACTCCACTTAGCAGCTTATATATCATTTGAGAACAATGCAACATAATTGCTGGCATGTTATACCACCTCCTAGGACACTTCTTCATTCCAGAACAAACCTGACTGTTATTACTCTAATCAGTTTTACAGTCTTATATGACATCTGAGATCACATTTAAACAGGTTATCCACAGAAGCAGATTCCAAGCTGGAGATCCTTTTTCTGATAATAACTTGAGTACGGTGTGGAAAATGTCTATTTGGTCTGATTCATTCTTCTTCTTCTTAAGCAAATGTGGACTGTGATTTTTATTAGAAGAAATAGGCTCAACCTTACACCTGAGCTGTATATTTAAAATAAGATTCAGCAATATTTCAGTGTAGAATCTCTTGAGTCTTAGCTTTGTATGCAGAACCTTGAGCTTTGTAAAATGCATAGATATTATTAATTGAGCAATTACAATAACAAATTTTAACCAAAAGGAAGCATTTGCTAAACTCTTGAATCCCATTAGATTGCTCACTCTTAATAATTTATTTTCTAAGGCTGCAGCATGGATTGAAACATGCAAAGGGACATCACCATATGCAGTAATCTAACAGCATAAAGACACCAGCCCTCTTCCTTGCTTTGGGGAACAGCTGAGTTGTAAGAGTGGAAAATCATCCAAATCTCATTACCGAGCATTTGACTACTGGTCTACAGGAAGAAAGAACAAAAACCCAAAAACAAAACAACAACAAAAAAAGAGTGGGGAAAGAATGCACAGAGAAGGCATGTGGAAATCATCTGCAAGTCTTTAATTTGCTGGAAGTAGAAATGATAATGCTTGTGCAGTGTCAGCTCTACAGTGTTCTAACAGAGCTTTTGCAGCTGTGAATTGCTTTTGCCCTGAAACCAATTCAAAATGCAATGTTTGTTTTGGAAAAGGTCATATCACTGCAGAAATCTCTGGTTCTCTGCCTGCTTAGGAGGGAAAGGGTTGAGACTGCAGGTAATTTGTGTTTATCAGGCTGTGGAGGAAGGGGTTTTGAAATGTAGAACAATAATAATGAAAAACAGATTTATAGACTTTTATAAAACAAATAGGCTTAATTGAGAGATTCGTAGACATGTTTAAAGTTGCACTTTTTTACCTCTAAAAGATTATTTTGCTTCTGGCTCTTTTTAATAAGTCATGTTGAATATTTAATTATGTTTCTTAAAAATATCCACATTAACTAAGCATGACCCCTTATCTAGGGCAAGAAAAGAGAATACTTTCATTAATGGCCCAATGCCTGGGGAACTGTATTTTCTTTAAATTACAGAACTAGTGAGGACATTTATAGATCTGATGGGAGATAATAAAAAGTGCCCAATTTGCATTGAAAGTCAACAAGAGTCCTCTTTGGATCTTTAAAACCCTGCTTTGAATCAAATAATGGGAGTGCACACAAGTTATGTCATAAAGTGAAGAGATAAAGGCATTTGGGAGGAAAAACCCCCTATCCTGGCATCTTCATAGGCAAATTTTGACTTAGATGAACCATTTTCTGCTTCTATAAAATGCATTATCAGTTGTAAATAGAGTAATTTCAGATTGTTCCATTTTTGTGCTGAGAGAGTTGGTGCATAGCTAATTGCTGCTGCTTTTCTCAGTAGTTTTCACTTCTTTGTCTGATCTTTGTGCAACACAAAAGCTGGTATTTTTGAGGGGAGAGCTAATATGCTGGTTGCCCCAGCCCAGGTAGAGGACCCTACACTTGGTCCTGTTGAATCTCAAGTGGTTCCCCTGAGTCCATGTCTTCAGCCTGTCCAGGTCACTTTGGATGGCATCCCAACCCTCTGGCACATCAACTGCACCATCCGGCTCAGTATTGTCAGCAAACTTGCTAAGGGTGCACTCAGTGCCACTGTCTAGGTAAATAATGAAGATATTAAACAGCACTGGTCCCAGTACAGACCCTTGAGGGACACCACTGGTTACATTTTCCCATCTAGACATTGAGTCATTGACCACTCTCTGGGTGCAACTCTCCAGACAATTTCTTACCTGCTGAACAGTCCACCCATTGAACCCAAAACTCTCCAACTTAGGAAGGAGGATGTTGTGGGGGACGGTGTTAAAGGCCTTGGCAAAGTCAAGATAGATTACATCCACAGCTCTTCCCTTGTCCACCATCTTCCTGGTGAACTTTTTACTTACTTGTTTTAAAAAGCTTTTTGCTTTTTTTTTTTCAGGTAAAAGCAAGAGTTTAATGGAAATTTACATTAAAGGAATAATGTCAGAACTCTGATTCTTGCCTTGAATAAAACTAATGTTTTATTCAGTAGAACAATAGTGGAAAAATTAGCAACCTTTTCTATGTTTTTTTTTCTTATAGAAAGTATGCTTCCTTTTCTGTTTATCCCTTACGAAGCATTTTTAACTCATTTGCGTTACTGATTTTGAACACAGATGCAAATTACTGCAAATTTGCTTTCCTTGCAATATTTTTAAAAAAAATCTCATTATTCATTATTGATAACTTTTAAGATTGAAATTAATTTACACAGAAAGTTCAATATGATTTCTCAATGCTTGTGAAACTTTTGGAAGGTATCAATACCCTATAAAAAGATCACGACCACAAATAAGGGCAAGAATATTCGAATTGTCTCATAATAACTGTTGATGAAGGGCAACAAGAAACATACATAAAACAATTGGGGGATTTATCTTTATGATCCTGGCAAGGTCTATAAATCCATTACTGTGCAGGTTCAACAGCCTTTTTTTGCATACAATGCATTGAATGGTAGTTTAGCAGGGCAGAATCCTTTCTTTAAGAGATGTATAAAACGTTTACATTTTTTCTCCTGACCAGAGAACAGATGTTTTCAGGCAGGGGCAGAATGTTGAGTTTCATTAGAGACCCATACAATAACTTGGCTGTTTCAAATAAGTAATTCTTAGATAAATTGACCATGTGTCTCTTATCTTGTCAATGAGACCTGGGAGTGTATGGTTCTGAAAGCATCTTTAAAAAATAAAATAGATTGAAAGGACATGCTTTCCATTTTGTCAGAACAATTACTCCCTTTGTAATAGTTCATTTTCAGTCAATTATAGACCCACTATTCTGACAAAAAGGGTTTGTTTGAAAACTTTGTGAAAGCAGTTTCTTCTAAATGTGAAGAGAATTTCCAAGGGAATGAGAAAAACATCACTTATTTTTTAATGAGCTTGAAATTTCATGGCCAGATATCTACATTATTTTCTGTCTATATTCAAGTAATTGACCTCAACCTACAAACCAAACTCAAATACTTGTATGTCCTCTATATATGCTAACTCACATATATAACATATATGTTGTCCAGATACATTATGCAGACAGATTCACAGATGTTAGGGGTTGGAAGGGACCTAGAAGATCATCTAGTCCAACCCCCCCGCCAGAGCAGGATCACCTAGAGCAAGTCACCCAGGAACAGATCCAGGCGGGTCTTAAGTATCTCCAGAGATGGAGACACACTGCATTTGAAGCACTCTCTAGGGTTTAGAGTCAGGGTTCTATTAGCACTCCAATGCTCTCTGAATGAGTTATGAACAGTAATATAGTACTTGATTTTCATTCCATAAATAGGCTCACACTTACTTAAATGATCATAATACTAGCCAGAATCCATGGAATTTTACATTCCTTTTAATAAGGTTTTATTGAATTTCCTTAATGTCCTTTAACCTGTTCCTTCTTCTTTTCTTTTTAAGACACCATGGGTTTGATGATGTATGCAACTTGAACGATACAAAGTTGCCAAACATGTAAGAAGCAGCTGGTGAGTGAAATCAACAGCTCATTGATTTGCTTTGGTATCTTACCCCTGACAGTGGCCGTAAATGAATTCTTATGGAAAAGTAATGAGGAGAAGGGAAGAATATAGTATAATTTTTTTCAAATGCTTTCTCAGCCTTTATCTACATGTCTCAAGATTGACTCATCTTTAATAATTCCCAATAACTTTAATTTCTCTGAACCTCCCAGCTACCCATGCAGAATTTTAGCAACTGCTATGTCAGTGGCAAAAGAGTATCAGATTCATTTCACATTAAGTTATAAATGTTTTGCAAGTGTGTTCAGCCTTTCCCTGTAGAGAGTCTGTAATTTCTTTCTCAAGGGCAACCAGACAGTATATCGCATTATGGAAAGTGCAATATTATGTAGATAATCAACATGTCTTTCAAAAAAAACAGCCATAATTAAAGGTTAGAGATTATATTCAAGTTATTCTGAGGTTGTCAATAGAAAGGTGATTTAATGAAATGTAATGGGTTTGAAATTTTGTAACTGAATGCATTTATAGGACTTCCAATTTCAATTACTAGCTTTTTGTTCATTTAGAGCCTTTAAGCTAATTTCATCCATTCCATTTACTAACATTTAGAAGAATATATATGGAAGTTGTCAATACACTAAGAAACTAGTGCAAATTCAACTGGACGAGGCATAATGTAACTACAACATTTACCTATTCCTTTTTTTTTTTTTTTCTTTTTCCTTTGTGTCCCTTTAACTACTCTTCTAGTTTTCAGCTTAGAAATTAGACACACTTTCAATCTTTTTCATTGTAATGCACTGGACCAAGTTAAAGAGTGGGATGTAACATATTGATAAATTTATGAAAACAGAGGAAAAAAAGGGTAGGATTGCCTGGTGAAATCTAAAGAGACTATAAGAGAAGTTTAGATTAGTGCAATATGTATATTAATGACTCAGAATAAGGTGTCCATTTATATCATTCCAACATCTTCAATCAGTTTCTGAATTTGGTCCCTGGTGAGGAGGATTAATTTAAAACATATAAATGTTTTAATAATATAAACTTTCCAAGTTCCTGAACTCAAAGAGAATATGATCAACATCACTTTACAAAGGAGTCCACTGCTTTTTTGAGATGGTGGGCAGAAACACAGGTGCTTATCCTGTATGTGTGAGATAAGACCTGACTGGAAAGGGTCCTGTCCATTGCCCTTTGTCACCACAGTTCTCAGCTGTAGAAGATGCTTAGTGGACAGCCATACTTACACATAATCTAGGACATACATAAAATACTTATATGTAAAAGAAGAAATAGTAGCATTAGTCCTTCATTCAAACAAACAAAAATTGCCTGTGTTAATATGTTCAGTCATCACTGCTATCAGTATAAAATAATGGCCTACATTATAACCAGTGGTGCTGCCACAGTTATTTCCTAGGCTCATGATGGATGAAAACATGTCCCTGTTTTAAGATAACTATTGGCAAACGTTGACATTGTAATACTAACTTCTGTCACTACATTATTAAGACTTTGCATTTAAATTAGAAACATAATTCTTCATACTAGAAAACTAGTAATGGAATAAGTTTTGCTTTTCATCTTTCTGTTCCCACTTTCAGCCCAGTTCATAATCTTACTGCTTAAAAATAAGTTTGTGCTGAGATTTGAATGCCTTATATAAATGAAGTTTTAGCTCATTTAAAGCTAGTGAAAAAAACGAGAATGTTTTTCTGACTTCTAATTAGTTTTATATTACTTGTTTTTCTAGAATATTTCTGCCAGAGGTTTTGCTGACTTGATTTCAGGAAGATCGTTATTCAGAACACATTTTTGCATGTGAAGTTTAAGTTAACTCCAGATGAGAAGAGGCATTTTTACTCTGATCCAAGTAGTTTCTCCAGTTTCCCTGAGATTTCAGTCATTTAATCAAGTAACAGAAATAATGCTCTGGTTTATGAAGGTGGCTACATAGGTTTGAATAATATCCAGTTAATTTAGCCATCTACCAAACAATTATTTCCATAGCAGCTGTTTCTTTTCAGTTTCCTTTGCTGTGAGGGGAAAGTTGCACTCACTTTCAGCAATTACACTAACCAAAGACCACAGTAAGATATACTCTAGCCTTTGATGGCTGCCTAAGAATAATAATAAGGTCTCTGTATAGGCCTATGTTTATTCATTCTAGTCATATTATTACAGGCACAGTTGAAATGCGGGGATTGTAATGTTTGCTAGATTGAAATCTTATTTGACTAATGAGTTTAAAAAGTTACACTCAGTAATTGCAAAAAAAAAAAAAAAAGTCAGTATTCATTGCAGGATACTTTGCACAAATGAAATGATATTAAATTGGTTAAAATGCTTATTATCGTGTAACATACATATTCTGCACATTCCCAGCAATGTAATTTGAGCTGATGATAATCCAGAATCTCAGAACAGCTATTAGGGACAGTGTCTGTCACTGCAAAATTTTGGGCCCTATCCACATTATTATGTTACGAAAAAAATCACTGCATTTACAGTAACATTGTATTCAGAATTTTTTTCTGGCTTTGCATTAATTTTACACCTCACTTCTGTCCCTACATTATCAGGACTTTGCATTTAAATTAGAAACATAATTCTTCATACTAGGAAAATAGTAATGGAATAAGTATCCAGCTCCTACATTTTTCACTGGCGTTGTGTGGCTTTGGCATGTCTTGAAGTCAGATAGCTCGTATCTTTCTAAAGAATTGGATGGTGGTGTGCTCTGTGTTGTGCAGTGGCATCAATCTGGTAGTGCAAGGGGAGAAAATGGGGTTTTCTGCAGCTCAGGAACCTGCTCACTGATAGGTCTTTTCTTCATAAGACCTAACATCTGTGACTAGTGTGGATTACTGTGGCTTCTCCCATGACTTTATGGCCTAAGTGCGGAGCAGGCATGAGTGCATCAAGGAGGCAGAAGAGAGACTTTGTCACTGGCTACCTGGGTGTGTGAGGATTGCTTCTGACTTCAGAGGACTGAAAAATTGCAGGCCATCTCCATGTGCCTGATGCTCAAGGTGATCTTCTCTTGTTATGCTGCTCTGAGAAGATTAAATACTTCTCTGGTTAAAAGCTGTCCTTGAATGGAACTTCATCTTAGGTATTTTTCCGCTGTGCCATATTATTTTTATTTATTTATTTTTTTTGTCTAAGGAACAAATAGGTATTGTTTGTCTGAATTTAAATCAATATAATACTAAGTTGTCAAAACATGCTGAAAGCATTTAGAAAAAGGTCCTTTAATTATGGAGTACACACACCCACTGCAAAGCTGCTTTGAGGAGATCCTGATAGGAAGTGGTAGTGGTGCAGGGGTGGATGGAATATTTAATACATAACAGGTCTAAGAAGGTTCTCTGTTTTGAAGGGAATTATTATTTTGATGGATAAGCTTAAAAATGTAAATAATAATAATGTTTGTGTCAGTAACTCTCAGTGAAAAACAGTTCTGTGCTTCTTTGGACTGCGTACTATGCATACAAAGACTGAGTATAATAGTGATGCTATATTGCCATGGCGCTATGCTGTTAGCAGATTTTGATGACCTAGCTCAGGTCCTTGATATATTTTGCCCTTTTATAATAGCTATCCCTGGGCTGTTTAGTCCTGCTAAGAAGCAGGGTTTCTTAGCTTAGATACAGCATGATCACTGCTTCCAAGACCTCATTTGTCTACTTCAATTTAATCTGAAACATGCTAAATAAACAACTATCCAACTCTGTGAGAAAACTGTCCCCATCCTGCAGAGATAATTTTAAATGTACTTAGTGTGTAATTCATTCTTGAAAAGTACCCCAAAATCTCTGTATATGAACCACAGCTGGTTGAAGATAATGTAGGGTTTAATTATGAAAATACTTTTTTAATGGATCTGGT
>JAOEGS010015936.1:37401-65471 GCA_025447755.1 Corythornis vintsioides | reverse complement strand
GCAAGCAGCCGCCGCCCGCCGGCCCGGCCGGGGCAGCCCCCCCCCCCCCCCCCCCCCGCCCCCTGTCCCGGCCCCTCCGCTCCGCTCCGCTCCAGCTCCCGCTCCCGCGTTGGCCGCTCCGGGGGCCGTTCGCCGCCGCCCTGCCCCGCTGCTCCTCTTCCCTGTCCCCCGAGCCTCCCTCCCGCCTCCCCAAATTTGTTTACAGCCGCTACTAGGGAGAGACTGTTACACGGAGCTTATTTTGGGAGCTGGCGATGACTAACGAAGTTAAAAGGAGCTTAGTACAGAAAACAACCTTATTTTTAGACGGCTGTTGTGCAGTGGATTATTGTAGCAAACGCACCCTGGCCATTTTTAAAAGCCACTTCCCAGATGCCAAGTCCTTTCTTCTGTGCTGCCGCCGAGGCACGCACGCCTGGCAGGGCCCTGCATTGTTTGCTTCACTTTTCCTACATCTACTGGCTAAACCCTACCCACAATAGCTGTAGCTACAATTGGTCTTAATTACTTTGGACTTTCCGACACACAAACCTACAACTCTTTCCAATGGAGAAAAAAAAAAAAAGGAGAAAAAAAAAGAAAGTATTTGGAGAAACTGATGGTGACCTCCAGCAGCGGGTCAGCAGAGACTTGAAACAGGCTCCCCTTTGGCTTTTGAGGCAGGGATCTCTCTTCCATAGGATTTGCCTCCCAGGTGTAAGCTGAAAGAGGCAGGGCTCTGTACTGAGCTTCATCTCTAGCCACAGGGTGATGACTGCCCACAGCTGCCGAGGCTGGCACTGTGCAATGGGGAGATGCTGCTGCTCCCATTCCCTTGCTCCCCATCATCCAGCTTCTCCCCACGTGAGAATCTCCACAGGCACTAAGCCCTGGCACGGGGCTCCCTGTGTCCAAGGCCGGTCCCTCGCCAACCAGCTGGGCACATCACAGCAGAGCTGGATACCCGTGGAGGCACCCAGGTACCCCAGCAGGGAACCCTCCCTCCTGGTGCTGTGCCCAGCTGTGTCTCACCCCCCTTCTCCAGTTTCCCACACCAGTGCTTCCCTGGCCCCTCTTTTATCACAGTGCCCCCTCCACCGCAGAGAGCGGTTTGGGCTCCCCCAGCAGGGAGGAGGGGGTGAGCTGGTGCCCTCCTCCCGCTGCAGCAGAGGCAGCTGTGCTGTCCTAGGCGGTAATTAGATTAATTGCCAGGGAGGGTTCTGCTGCCCTCACGCCACCTCTGCCTTGGCTGAGCCCGAGCGCGTGGCGCTTGCGTGGCTGGGCTGAGAAACGTGTCCTTGTGGCTGCGTGCCAAGGTGATGCCCGTGGGAGGCAGTGGAGCCTGGTTCTCCCCGGCAGGGAACAGCCAGACTGGGGCGGGAGTTTGGGAAGGGGATGGAGAACAGTTAGGGGGGGATGGAGCAGGGCACAGAGCCTTTTTGGGTTCCTACTGATTTGCCGTCTCTGATTGGTACTGGAGAAATCACAAGAGCAATCAATCAATCTGTGTTATCATCTAAGGAAGGAGGTCAGGAGTAGGAAAGGAGCCTTCCCTCCCTCTTCCCAGCCAGCTGGCAGGAAGGGGTGGGTGAGGAGTGAGTGCTGCCAGAGCAGCACAGCACTTCCCAGTGCCTGGCATCACCATGGGGCTGCACCCCCCACTGCTGGAGCCACCCACAGCCCCCACAGGCTTTCCCTGCTCTGCCTGCCCAGCACAGGCTTCCCCTTGACTGCACACCCTGCTCCTCTGCTGCACAAAGGAGCCAAATGCTGCAGGCTTGAATGGGCACCTTTTTTGGCTCACTTTCTACCCCTCCTGTTCACCTTTGTGAGCAGAGCTCTGAAGTCACCCTCTGTCCTCAGCTCTTGCATGTAAACGGACTCCCATCCTTTAAAATAAAAACAACCCACCCCAAGACCTGCAGAGGATTTACACAGGATGTTTTCATCATCAAAGAGTCTGATTCATGCTCACTTGATTAGTTTCACATTCTATGAAGTCGTGTGTGTGTGGAGCCCTGCAATTTGCTTTTCTCTCCTTTCCTTTGGGCCTTGGCAACCTGGGAGGGATGGGTTTGCATGGAGCTTGGCACACAGGAGCTACAGTATTGCTCAGGAAGCCTCTAATTCAACCAAAAGGCCTTTGTTATCTCCTCACCAGAGGATACAGGTTAGTGTGGCAAAGACACAGACCAGGCTGTTCCTGACTTGCACCCTGACCTGCTTGCAAGTCTTGGGATAAACTGTTTCTCCCCCTGGTGTCCTCTCAATGAGAATCTTCCACCTTCATCTGCACAAAATGCAGGGCAGGGAGTTCCTGTCTCCAATGCTTGCCAGTCCCAGGTATTTTCTTACAATAAATGCACAGAATGCCACACTCCAAGGTATGGATCAGGAAAAGACACCCATGCTTTGCACAAGATTTTTGTTCTGTTTTAGGCTTCTTGTCCTTTTATAGCTAATATAGAAAATAATGGCCATCTCCTTAGGGTCTGTGCACCCATCTTTTGGGTCTTGGCAGCTTCAAAAGCATCAGCATCTGTTCAGAATTTCATTCACTGTAACAAAAGATTTATAAGTCTGGAGCCTCCCTAACCCAGTCCCTAATTAAAGTCTTTCTAATCCCCTGCTTTGAAAATTGCAACAAGATTTGCTGGGAAGTGAGAGAGCACATGGCCAGTGCCACGCTATTCTGAACACACATCCATGAACCTTTCGAGCACCACAGAGAGCTCACCAGGCTGCTGCCTGAAGCCCCCCAGAGCTAGAAATCAGTGCAAAGGCAGGGTCTGGGCTCACCCTCCCATCCCCCCAGACACAGCCTCTTTCACAGGCTGCCAGAAATCATTTCACCACTTTTAAGGTGCATTGCACTTAGCAGGACAAATGCCAGAGGAGGAATTTTGTGTGCTTGAATAATGTTGTAATTTACCTTATAACCGGTTTCATTACGACGTTGAGTGCTCTGCTGATTTACCTAGCTTTTGATTTACTGCACTCTGTTTAAACAACTATTCAGGAACGTAGCCAGGGACTGCAGGCAAAGGTCCTTAAACCTTTTTGGAGCTACCCATTCAAACACTGATTTTTAAAGCTCAAGACAGACAGCAGACAGCCACGCCAGACCCGTGGACAGAAAGCTGCGACTGAATTAAACGGAGATGTTAGTTCAGAGAAATAACTTTGTAATGTGTTGGTGTCACTTGGTTTTATCCTGCTTTCATAGAATTATAGAATGATAGGGGCTGGAAAGGACCTCTGGAGATCAAGTCCAACCCCCCTGGCAGAGCAGGGGCACCCAGGGCAGTGCACACAGGAACAGATCCAGGTGGGGTTGAAATCCTCCAGAGCAGGAGACTCCACAGCCTCTCTGGGCAGCCTCTCTGCCACCCTCACAGGGAAGAATTTCCTCCTCATGTTGAGGTGGAACCTTCTCTGCTCCAGTTTATCCCCTTTGTTCCTTATCCTGTTGCTGGGCAATTGATGCCATCAGCATCTGGACACCCAGCAGCTTGTGCCAACCTCAGGCTCACTCATCCAAAACTCTTCAACAGACCAAGTCCTGGTGCTGAGCCTGCACAGCCCTAGTCCCTGCACTTCTCTCTTCTCTAACCCAAGTTTATCCTCCCAATATTGATACTCCAATCCTTACACACTTCTTACTGACCTCACTTTCCAATGCAGAGTCACTAACCTTGTTAAACTCCAACAAGCACACAATTATTGCTTGAAATTCTCCGGGCTCACCTTCACAAAGTTTATGAATAGGATTTGGGCTACTCTGGCAGCAACTCTGACTGTCTCCCTGTGCCAGAGGAGTCAATCCCTGCTCCTTCCCTTGCCCCAGTACTTTCAGCATGATAGGACAACCCAAGGGATGAGAGGTATTAAGGGAGAAAGGGAATTTTTTTGAGGTGATGAAATGAGGTACCAAGGTTTTATTCATTTTTGTGGCTGTGCACTGAAAAGCATCCTTTAAATTTCATGTAAAGGAGGTAATGATGAACTACAGCCTGGTGCTGTAAAGCAGTATATACTCCTTTTCTCTGATTTTCACCAAACATTGAGCTGCAAAGACAGTGGCCTTGGACAGGGATGAAGCCTGGAGCTTTTCAGCCCAAAAGATTAAACAATAGGAGAGTGCATGGTATTGGAAATGAAGGGTTAGGATGGAGAAGATGAACACAGCCATCTCCAGCTGCCTGCACTGCAGGACTTCAAGAGTGATTGCAAGTGTTCAGCAGTACCCAGGTCATGGCTGAACTGCACCAGCTGCAGAGTTGGGAGCACCTCAGAGGTGGGCTGGCTTTGATCCCAACTCCCTGTGCAACTCTGGCTGCTCTGGCGTGCCACAGACCTTGGCCAAATCCTGTTTTTCACAGAGATAGCCCATGGATGAGGAGTTTCTGAGAAAACCTTCCATCAGCTTGGCAGAGCCAGAAGCTTCTCTTTACCAGGGGGGATTCATGAAGGACTGGCAAGAAATTGGGCTTTTAACACCTTACATTTTATCTCCCTCACTCTTTTCACACCACATTTCATGCACAATGGGTGTTTTCTTTATAGGGATGATTTGGCTGAGGGGCTCAGCATCCTGAAACAGATTGCCAGTCTCCTGCAGCTTGGTCAAGGATGTGTTTGGTTCTTCATGTAGTGAAATGACCTGTGAGACCAGTGCCTTTGTTCCATCAGGGAATGGCAGCGTCCCTGCTCTGTGACATCCCTGTGTGCTGAAATAACTATCTTAAAGAACAAATGCTGAAAATTAAAATCTTCTGGAGTCAAGCTTCCTCATTAGCAGCCTGCCTGGCTAGACTCTACCTTATTATTTTTTTGATGGTGTGTAGCTGTAAAAAGAAAACCAAGGAGAAAAATAGGCAATTAAAATGCATTAAATTGATTTCCAAATGAGTATGCAGAACCAGAAAGTCTCAGGAAGAACCCCATCTCTCCTCTTGCATCTGGTGCTGTATGTGAGAGTGCAACTTCACTAGCAACTCCAATAAGGCATCTTGCAAAGATTACTGGGGTCAAAATTCTATCTAAGATCCCTCAGTAATGTCTCTCAAAAGCAAAGGTTGCTGCAGTTGCTTGGCACACACTGCAGAGCAGGACCATACAAAAGTTTCAGGATGAATTCCTCAGCCCCAGCAGTTCAAACGTGAGACACTCAGCCCTGCAAAGCCCAGGAATAATTTTCCTTATGGTTAAGAAAAAGACCAGAAAGCACCTCACAGTTCCTCTGCTCTAAACCATGTTCCAGCACAGCAGTGAAAGAACAAGACTTATGAAACCACACAACAACCTTCTGACACCAGGCACTGGATCTGCTCTGTGCCTGAGGTCTCATCAGCAGAGCATTCCACCTCAAGTTAATGCAGATACATCAACTGCAAACCCAGAACAGTTAAATAAAACCCAAGAAAATGATACAAATTAATCTCCTCTTTGCTTCCACAACTTTCTTCTCCCTATTCCCTTCCTCTCATGAGTCCAATTAATTTTATTTTTTTTTTCAGGTTGCTTTCTAAGCATGCTAAATAAATTACAGAATTAAAGAAGCATCTCAGCTGTGTGTGTGAGGACTCCCCACAGATGTGTGTGGTGCACAGGAAAACAACTGCAGAGACAGACACACAGACAGTAATCCCTTTGTTAAGCTAAGAGGGAGAGCAAGGGCAGAGCAACCTCTCTGATGACCTGGATCTATCCACTTGGCTTATGCTAGAGAAGGCAGGAGTGAAAATCACAGAATAATAGAAAGTCAGGGGTTGGAAGGAACCTCTGGAGATCACTGAGTCCAACCCCCTGCCAGAGCAGGGGCACCCAGGGCAGCCCACACAGGAACAGATCCAGGTGGGGTTGGAAAGTCTCCAGAGCAGGAGACTCCACAGCCTCTCTGGGCAGCCTGTGCCAGGTTCTGTCACCCTCAGTGTGAAGTTTTTCCTCACCTTGAGGTGGAACTTCATGTGTTTCACAGGAGAAGACAGACCAAAGACTAGGGCTGAAAAACTGGTTCAAGTGACACTTTGGGACTTTGCTGAAGAATCCATCAGTAGAAGTGAGTCTTTGAGATTAAAGCTGAAGGGCTGCTGCCCACTTGCTGCCCAGCACTGATGCACTGAGCAGTCCACAAGAGCAGTGCCACAGTGAAATACTTTTCTTGGTGTTTCTCAAGTTACACCAGTCAAAGCCGTTGAGTCTGGAAGTTGGATTTGGCTCCAAGCTTTGCTGGCTGTGCTCCAGTAACTGGATGCAGACTGATTTCACAGAAGTGGCCAGCAACCTCTAGCAGGACAAAGAAAGGACATTCCCACCCACACACAGCCTCTGCTCCCACCCCTGGAAAGCTGCTCCACTCGGTGCTGGGCTGCAGAGGTCCACCTTGTCTGGAGGCTTCTGCCTCTGGTCACTACACCAGCAGGTACAGAGTGACCAAAGGGCTTAGACAGAAGAAAGCCCCCCCAGATTGTGCATGTGCAGGTACCTACACATGTGTAACTCCTCCATTTGGAGTTCATGGCTGGCTAGATTGGGTGACATCAGGGTAAAAATCTGTCTTGCTGAGGGATCTCAAGTGGCTCAGGGTGACTGCTGCCTTGGTACAAAGCCTAGTGAAAGACACCTCTTGGCTTAGATGAACAACCCAAAGCATGAGCTTCCAGGGAACATCAGTGTGATGGTCTAGAGTGGAGCAGGAGCAGGCAGGGGAAGGACTGGGAGGATGCTGGTTCACAGAACAAGCTATGATCTGTGTCTGGCACAGCAGTCCTGTGGATCTCAATGAATCTTAAGTGGTGAGGAGGTAAATGTCTTGCTGAGGTGAAACATCCTACCTTGCTAAGAGCACAGAAATGTGTTGTTTATGATGGTGGCCACTACTGGGTGGAAAATCTGATAAGAAGTGGTGAATTGAGGCCTTGATACGAGGTCTGTACTGACTCCACTCTCCCCATGGCTATTAAAATGCCATGCACAGGTTAACACAATAAATGTGACCTGGGTGGTTTTTTTTTTCTCTTAAGGGTTTCTTCTCCTCCTTTTACCCAATTAAAATTTGGATAGAAACCACAAAACTCCCTTCAGTGAAGGCTCTGAATGCCCAAGACACTTGAAGCCAGCCTAGAGGAGCTGCTGTCAGAAACCCCTCCACTTTTCAACACCCACACTGCTAAACTGGCCTGTCAGGTGGAGACTGCATCCCCAGCAGCAGACACTGGGATGATGCTGTTTGACAATGACTGCACTGGAGAGAAATCCTTCCCATGACAGTGATTTCTGTCTCCTCTGGAAAATTTAGGATTAAGCCATTAAGGAAACTTTTCTTTCCCATACTATTGAAGCACAGTTTTAGAACCCGGGCACTGTGCACCTCGAAAGGGGATTTTTTTTGGTCCATTCTGACAGCAGAGATCGAATTTATTTGTTATCTTCCATCGCCCCCTTCTGGCTCCTGCACAAATACCAGCTCCCTCGAGAAACTCCCCCTAATCCCTAGAAATAAGATAATAAACCTCCCACCCCCAATCTACTGCTGTTGCCACCGACCTGCTCACAAGCATCAGTCATCCAAACAGAACCTGTAAGCATTTCTGGGCAGCAGGGATGTGGAATGAGAAGGGAGAAGATGCAGCTGCTGCTTCTGGCTGGGTTAAAGGGGCTGGTGGCATTTGATGCTGCACTAGCAGGGAGAGCTGGACAGTCCTCTGCTCTCCCTGCCTTTGACTGCAGCACTAGTTCACAGCTATTTCAGTCACCATGCTGCGCTAAGAGGCTTGAGTTCCACCAAGTGCCACCCCAATCACTTCTGATAGGGTGATTGTGCTTTCCATAGACAGGATTAACAAGTGGTCAATCAGTTTGAGTGCTGGACAACAAGCAGAGCAAGGAACCATAGCCAGGCTGTGGCCTGGGAACTCCTGGGACAATGTAGGGGGGCAGAGCAGGAGGTGGGACCTGTTCAAAGCAGTACCATGCCAGGGTTCTAAGGACAGAAGCCCCTGTAGATGCATTTCCTATACCCAGGAGTGTACAAATTTGCATAAGTAGTGAAGAGTCAGAGAATCACATTGGAAAAGACACTTGGAATCATCAAGTCTAATCATTAACCCTGCTCTTCAAAGTTCACTCCTAAACAGTGGCCCTCAAAACCACATCCAAATGACCCTTCAATACCCCCAGGAAGGAGGACTCAACCCCCTCCCTGGGCAGCCTGTGCCAGGCTCTGACTGCTCTTTCTGTGAAGCATTTTTCCCTCGTGCCCAGTCTACCCCTCCCCTGGAGCAGCTGGAATCCATCCCCTCTGCTTCTGTCACTAGTTACCTGTGAGCAGAGCCCAGCACCAGCCTCTCCACACTGTCCTGTCAGGTGCTGTAGAGAGTGATGAGTCTCCCCTCAGCCTCCTCTTCCTCACATTTCTTAAGTTCTTAGTTCCTGGACCATGTTTTGATATTGTCACTGAAATTTGAACAATATGAAGCTGATTAACTCATCTGTATTTCAGACATGCAGGTAGTTCTCATATTTTCTTAAGAAGAGGTACAGTTCCCATATTTTTTCATGCTCTGGAAAAGTATCAAACCAGAAAAGGAGGGATGCAAAATAGAAGAGCTGAGAGATATCTGGGACTCTCAAACAGGACTGGCAGGTAACAAGAAAGACTAGAGAGGGACCTTTGTTTATCATGTTTTCCTTGAGTTGCTGGAGGGCTCCATACCTGGTGTCCTCCCTCCAAAACTTCTCCCTTAGCTGAACTGGCAGCACATGTGCTTGCCCAAAAGCAGCTCAGCCATGAGCAGCTGCCTGGTCACCCTCCTCACATGATCACCAGATGAGTCCCTCTCATGGAATCCGTGTCCCATCGTTAAAATAAATATAACACAAATAAATGAAGTCTTTGACTGTAGTCACCAAACATGACCCACATGCAGACGTGACTGTGCTTGAGTCAACAGCTAGAAGATCAGCAGGCTGCAGTTTCTAAGAGGACCTAGACACCCAGGTTACCCAGAGGAGAACTTGGTAGGAAGGTCCTAAGGCAAGGCTAAAGCAGTTAAGTGATCTACAGGATGGTTTGTAGGGAAACCAGAGGCACACCTCCTGACATCCCCGTGGTGGCTCCAAGGTGCTATGAGGTTTTGGCTTCAACCTGCATCAAAACAGCACATTGTGCTGAGGGGATGCACCCACACTGGTACCGAGCTAAGGGCTTCCTCAGGATCACAAGGAGCAGCTGATTTTTCCCTGGACTGGGAGGCACTAGCTCCCTCTGCTAATTGTGGTAGGCAGCAAAGGAGCTGGGTTCAGGGTAAACCAAAAAGACTAGGAATTCAACACCTTCTAATGGCACATCCTTACCTGCCTGAAGGAAGCTGTGGAGAGCTGCTCTGACCCTACAGCATGGCACAGCCTGGATGTTCCACCACACTGGGCCACGGCACAGGTGGGTTGAAGGATGAGGATGTTTTTGTAGCATCTCAGGCAAAATGGCATTTCCCCATCTGCTTTCATTTTCCTTCCCAGCCTTCTGCCTCTGAAGGTGTTCCCTGGGGATGACCAGAACAGGTGAAGTTCTGCAGTTTTGGACCTCTCCACTCCACTAGGGCAGGCTTTGCTTTAAGGAGCCTTTCACTGAGTCTCCAGCAGTGACCTCCATCACTCATCGTGCTCAGCACCTCTGAACTGGCAGAGTGAGTTACTTGCATGTCAAGAAGAGAGACTCTCAGGCTGCTGAGCACCAGATCAGTGACTGAGGCTGGCTCTGTGTTCCAGCTGAGCTATAACCTCCTCCTCCCACCTCACCTGCCAGTTCCAAGTAATTGCTTTTGGACAGATGGTCAGCCAGTAGTGTGGTTATGGGACTAGCAGTTTGGCTTTCTTCCCACTCCCCCCAGAACTGTGCTTCAGAATATACAGAGATAGCTTATTTTTCTCTGCCCTGCCTCCCTTCCAGCACTACAAACCAGTTCACACAGAAGCTGATTGCTTCAACAACTGAGAACTGCTCTGGCTGGGGAACTACTCACACCTCTGTCTCTCAATGTTCAATGGGCACAGCTGGACCAAAGCACCTTTGTAGGGGGGACTGAGAATTCTCAGATCTTCAAATAGACAATAGATAATTGCAATAAATACCAAACATATGTACATGCACTTACCCCTTACAGCTCTGCTCATCCATGAACATCCTTCCAGCTTAAATGGCCAGGAATCAATTTTCAGCAGACTTTTGAAGCAGTTACCTATATAATGTTTCCACACAACGTGTGTTTACTTTGCAAAATCAAATTCATGCTTAGAACTCAGAGCAAAACACAGAGGCCCCATAGAAAAAAAAAGCCCTGTATGTGTACATTAGAGGGAAACAATGGAAAGCAGTTCTACAAGTAAGAATTGCAATGGTCTATTTTGTGCATTGCTTGCTTAAAGTTACATGAACATTATAACCGTGGCTCTTTTTGCTGTTCTTATTTTTGTCAAGAGGAAATAAACAGTTTACTGCTAAAAGAATAAAGGCAGAGCCATAAATACTTATCATGCATCATAGAAAACAGCATCTCCTCTTCTTAGAGCAGATTACTACCTTCCTTATAGCTCAGGAATGCAAAAAGGCTATTTCTCAAATCTGCTATTTTTCCTGAGCAGTTTAGAGGTTTCCCATTGCCAATTGCAGCTCCAAGCTGAAAGCCTGCTGGAGAACAGGAGGAGACTACAATAAGGAGAAATCCCAGCTGCAGTTTTGCTAAGACCTAGTCAGGAATGGGAAACAACATAGAATTTGGCAGCCCAACCATAGAACACTCTCTTTCTGTTCAAGGCATCTGTTTTTCACAGCCTTTGCTGGAAAACATTGTGACCAAAACTATGTTTCTGGTCAGGGAAGTAGTGAATAGGTGTCTCAGTGCAATTCTGCATTTCAGAAGGATTTTGTTAGCAACGGGCTAAGCAAATTCTCACTCACAATAACAGCTGTGAACCCTGCTGAGGGCATCTGTTGGGTACTTAATGCTTGTTGGGAAGTATCTCTCTAAGTGTGTTTTGTTTACAAAAGGAATTCCTATGCTTTTTAACACAGTGTTAAAAGATATTGTGCCTCCTGTTTGTTTATATCTAATGTTCAGTTCATGTTGTCTTTGTTCACTTGTACTGATTTTCCTCCCTGTGGGGAGCTAACATATCAAAGGGCTTTTTTGATTGCCTTGGAGTTTCAATTGACTTATTATTGTAATAGCCAAGATACAGAAAGGTTATTAAATGAAGTGGTGTGAGGCTGCTGGCCCAATTATTTCCCTTCTAGGCAGCAAAAAGAAGGAGAAACACCACAGAAGCTGGAACTCAAATGGATGTCAGAGTAAGCAGGAGGCACAGGAACAGCTTCTGCAGCAGCACTGAGAACAGAACAGGCACCTCTCCTCCTCTGCCTCTCACTTTTTAAGGAGTAGTGTCCATCCAGACTCCACCTCCTCTTCTCTCTGGTTCCTTCCCCTGCAGGGGAGCCACATCTCTACCCCTGAACATGTGAAGGGCTGCAAGTATGAAGTAGATGCAAGTCTCCTGCCAGCTGTCTTGCCAATATACAACTCAGAAATACAAAGCTCTGCAAAAGTAGGAAAAGAGGTGACATGGGAGTATCTTTGTTAACAGCACATCTCCAAAGCCTTGAAGGAAGCCTTTACAGTAAGCTATAGAGTAATATTTATTAATCTATACAGTAAGTCCTTCCCTGGACCCAATTTACTGTCATTCACACTGTAAAAATGCAAAGGTGAATTGGGAATGAACTGCCCCAAGCCTCCAGTGTGGGGTTCCAGTGAAACAACCTACAGAGTGAGGTGCACACTGCCCTAGCTCACCAGCAAATCTGAGATCTATGGAGATTAAGTGCTTAAGTCTACTCTACAACATACACAAATGGGCATTAGCAAGAGCAGTCTGTAGGGAAATCTCTGTTTCATTTACAGCAGTGGACCCCCCATGACTAACAGCAGTTAAACTGCATACATGAGTATTAAAAAATCTTGCTAAAATACCTGTAGAACTGGTGTTGGGTCTGCAGTGGTCCCCAACTGCAGACTGCCCCTTGTAAGCATGTTGAAAAAGCAGACTGAAAAATGTGCAAGGCTCACACTTGTGGATACAGGGAGGAGGCCACGTGTGACACAGCCTGGCTCAGGGGGATGCTGCTCATCCAGATCACACACACTCCCTGTGTAAGCAACAGCATGTTCCTGGATAACCACTCACATTTGGGGAAGAAAAAACAGGAGATACCACACAGCTGAATTCTGATGGTATGTGTCAGCAAGCTCAGTTTGAACATAAAACCAGTATTGTAAACACACTCATGGAAGAGTGCTACAGATTTAAGGCTCAGTATGCAAGGATTTAATTTCAGCTTCCGTTTGCAAACCAAGACCTTGTGTAGGCAAATATTTTCCAGCAGTTACATGAACATGAGTTCAGAACAGCATCAGAAGAAACCAATTTAATAACTTAGTATTCTTTTTTTTTTTTTTTTTCAGGATTTCTCCTTTTCCTTGTTCTTCCACCAAACTACATAGGAAATCTAGCAGATGTTTAGATTGTACACTTATTAAACACTGTCCTAATAGGTCAGTATTGTTCCTTTGGTGAAGCCATATTTCCTGTTTACAAGCTGCTTCTCCATCCTATCCCAGCTCTGAATCTGTTTTCAAAGAGACACCATTACCATTTCAGAAGCAGCTGACACAGCAGCTCCAGCAGCAGACACTTATTTAATACCAAAGAAGACTAAGGGCCTTCTGGGTGTAACTTGCAGATCCAAGGCCCAGATCTGTATTTCTGTGAGCTGAGGTGGTGCTCCAGACTGGGTCCTGATGCTGTGAAATGACAGCAGAATGAGATTCCTGAACAATTATTTATTCACCAGCCCACCAGCCACCATTAGTGACCACTCTCAGCTGGTTTGTGAGCCAAGGATTGGGATGGCAATAAGCTTACCTTCATTTGTAGAGACCCATCCTCCAAAGCAAGGTAAAGTCACCTGAATCAGACTTCTGCAGTCTTAAAAATAACCTTTAGGGTGACATTATCACTTTCTGGTTTCATTTCTGATTTCTTTTTGGTCTCATTTTCTGCCATCACAGTTGTGATGTAGAGATGAAGGATGAACATCCCTGTTTATCTACTGAGTCTCAGACATATGCTTGTGAGCTCACAATGTAGAAAACAAAGTCTGCAGAAGACACTCAACATTTCAGAACTGAACACTGGAGACTTAACTGATTCAAATAATTACCCCTTACTGGGGAAAAAAAAAATGGAAAATGAAAGCAAATCAACAACAACGATTTCACAGGGCTAAATTAGACATAAAAACCAAGAGTATCTTGCCCAAACCACACTGAATGAAGCAAAGCTTCAGCAAGTTTGCAAGAATAGTGACATCTTGTGGGAGTTTTACAGAAGTGAGTTTAGAGGGACAAGAGCAAACCAGTCTGCAGTGGTGTGTAATTAAAAGAAACACTACTTCAGTAGTTTATTTAATACATATACCATTAATGATATTTGGTAGAAATTAGGCTTTATTGCTCTTATAATGAGGAATTAAAATTAAAAAAGGCAAATAAATAGCTAGTAAGAAAAACTTATAAAACAAAAAAAAAATGGAGTGGAGTCCAAGTAGCTCTGCAGCAGTTTCCTCTGCTCTCCCAGTTACATTTATCACTGAAATATTACTTATCCAACATAATCATGACGTAAGGGCAAAGTTATAAGAGACCAAACAAGGAATTATGTTGTAAAGGCAGTCAAACATAAAAATGACATCCATATTAAGTGTCTTTTAAAAACACACACAAATATTTAATGGACAAAGCACGGTTAATTAGGCTGTTCCCCTTTCCACTGATTAATAGAATATGTCAAATTCCTTATAGGTTCTTCTTGAGAAAGCAAGGTTATATCACAATATAAAACTAAAATAATATATCCCATTTTCCAGTACAATCTGCACGATTTGGACCCTTCAAGATTGTATGAGAGTTTCTGGAACAAATCTTCAACCACTGTAAAGTGCCATAACTCAGCCAAGATACTCAACTCTGATGGTTTACAACCAGCAAAAATGTTCTGAATTATTATTATTATCTTTTTTAAATAACAAGTTTGCACCCAAACTAAGTTATAAAACCATAACATGTACAACTTGGAAGATGATAGGTTTTCCTACCATAATGTTCATGTGTTCATCTTATTTTCTTTTACCTGAGTAACCTAAGTAAACAGATTACAAGGCAATTTAAACATATTAGCTAGTACAAGGTTTACTGGACTTCTCATATATAGAAATGTACTTTGACACTATTTGCAGTTTTACAAATACAAAATTAAAAAGAATTTTAAAACATATTTACTGAGCAGCCATGTCTTTTGATACCTGTACAGATCAATAGGTGCAGTGGCATTATGTACACAATGTACCACTTCATTTTTAAACAGCTTTTGTGCAACTTGGCTGTGCATTGAAAAGAACTGCTGTCGACATCACAGATCTGTCATTTACTGCTGCCAGAAATGGAGGTTACAGAATAGGACAACAGCTCCTAAAATAATACTGTGCTATGCAGACATCTGTATATAATTCCAATAGTGCATATTACTCAATGCCTGATGAGGAATAACAGTTAGCTGCTAATACAGACAAGGGCATTTACAGGTATTAGGTCTGTTACAGTTAAGTATGGATGAATTAACTTGTTCATATCTAAACACTGAAAGAAAAGACCTGAATTAGGAAGTTATGTAAGGAAGGGAAGTGATGAAATAAATAACAAAACTTTCAACTTGAAGTAGTACAGTAAGAAAAAATCCTTTACAGTAGCAATGAAACCATTCAGAAGCATTGTCAAATCAAAGGTAATTGTTTTATTTTATATTCATACCAACTGAAAGTAAAAAAAAATTAACATGAAAATTGAGTTTCTGTCTGGTAGTCTTGTTAAATGTATTTGTTAATGTACCTGTCAGATGTTTCCTCCTCTTTTTGTGCTCTACTGACTCTATCACTTGTAATTTTTATTTCATGATTATGTTTTTAGTCCAACATAAATCCACAGACACTAAAGCACAGTGAATGTGCAAGCTGCAGACCTGTGGGAGTGAAAAAAACTGCAGGAGTAGAATTAATTTACGAGGTAAGCTTGGAGTAACTCGGAGGAGAAAATTTGCGTTTCAAGTACTTGAGAATGTAAAGTGGAAGACAGCTGACAACAGTGATTGCTGACACTTTCCACAGGAAGGTCACAGTTGTGATAAAGGCAACATCTGTAGGAACAAAAAAAATAAGGGAAAATCAGTTTTGGGAGCTGGTAAGAATGAAAATGGAACTTCTGCAGTGGGGCAGCCAAAGAGCAGAAAGGGAAAGTTAACCTCAACATTTTGGTTTTGCTATTTTCTTCAGAACTTCAGAGTTTCTTTATGGGCCTTGCATTGTTACAGCACTAAATGATTTCAGGGGAAACAGAACCTGAGTTTAAAAGCAAGACTTTCTAGTAATGAAAAGTTAAGCCAGTTTGTTTTTCTATTAGTAAGAATTATTTTTTACTCACTATAACACAAGTTTCTAACCAGAAATCCTGCTACCATTCTGGATCCTTTGTTCCATAGATCCTGACTGTTCCATAATCAGATTTTTTTAAATCCCAAAATCAGTCACAACTACTTTGAGATTAAATTAAAACTTCAAAATTTCAAGGGAAAAACAATGTAGTGATACTGCAACCAGCCACACTGAAAAGCTGTTTTTTGTGACAAACATTAACAAGAATGGGGACAGTCTACACTGGCTACTGGAATTTTTTCACAGTATTTGCAACAGTCAGGTCACAATTATCAGGGAAAGATCCCAGAATTCAGGTAACTTGAAGAATTGTGGGCTTTTTCCTTTTTTTTTTTTTTCTTGTTATTTACATGTGTCTGATAAATAATTAATTACTCTAATAAGGTTTTAAAGACTTAAAAAGTACTTCAAGAAAAGTTAAACTTCACCTACCTAAGAAAGCTCCAAAAGACACTCTGCCTATACCTGTTTCACAAAGAGGAAGAAGGAAAGTGAAAGGATAGATTTACAGAAAGCATGAAAGTTATGTAAAAAACAACACCCCAAACAGGTTAGCTACACAAAAAGGAAGTGAAAAAGTTGTTAGTAGTATTAACTGGAGTATTAGTGCCTTTCACAGGACAATCAGAGTGTTTTAAACATAAATAAAACCCACACATTTTAAAAATAGAATAGTTTTCTTACACGTGACTTCAAGGCAGAATTTAATCTACAAACAACTTGATCTGAACTGTTCTAATGTGAATGAAAATTCACTTTAGAAAATGAAGAAATGCTTTAAATGCTGGTTTGTTTTAACTGCTCCAAGTTTACTCATTAAATATGCATTGTATACCAGATTTCAACATATAAACAGTTGTAGCCTAAGCCTGCTTAGATGTGCTAAAAGCCTATTTAATGTATCAGAGACACACCTCACTGTGTGCAATTAAACATAAGGATGTGTGCTTTGAGTAAAGTTTACCATCTAGTTTAATCATGATAACAAGAAAAAGATTGTCAAGCTCTTGGAGAAAAGGGAAGAAGATACTTTAACCCAACATTAATAAAGCCTAATTTCAACTCAGTCATAGTTCTTATGGAGAAAGCTGCATTTTGCAAAGCAGAACACCACATATCCTTAATTATAAAAAAATTAAAATATAATGCACAGATCTTTAAGATATTTTTTGCTCTTACTCACCAAAGTATTCATTTAGAAATGCAAGAGAGGCCACATAGCAGCCAAGACTGAGGAATTCAGCCACCACCATTAACCAGTGCCACGTTCGTATGGTCAGTGCAACCATCAAGAGCTCAGTCAAGATGAGGGCAGTGAAGGAAATGGCAACGACGTGTACAAATTCAGATTCAAAAAGCAGCAGGGCTCCATACATCAGAATCCCACCTAGGAAAGGCACAAAGTGAACTCCACACTCTGCAATGGAATGTCAGTGTAGCAGTTGTACACTGAATATTTGATGTTTAATTGGAAAACTTTCCCAGTAATGTTTTTTTAGAAGGTATCAACATTGCTCTCTCTACAAGAAGTGATATTTACTGGACTTTGTGCATTTGAAATAAAGCAACCAAACTGTAAAGAAATAAAACTATTAGAAAATGGCACCTTTTAGAGCCATGTATCTGATGAACTGTTAATTAACCTCATTTTGTCAAGTGCTACCAATAAATGAGATACTGTTGAAAGTGTAATTACTTTTCACCAATTACATAATTCAGATTTCTTCCACAAGAACTTCTGTCATTCCATGAAAGAGAACTACTGTGGAAATACATGCAATGTGATAAGCACTCATTAAAATGTTTCTGGATTAGCATTTAATTAAAAACACATCCTTTTTTAGGAGACATGCATCAGTAGAAGTACCAATCCAGGCTGTGTTTTGCAGGGGCTGGCTCAGTGCTGGGGTATTGATTTACAAGATAAACAGAAAGCAATATACATAACTGCTGATGAAATGTTAAGCTTTGGGAATTCAACCTGCAGCTGAAAAACAATATTGCTAATAGCAGACAAAAAATTCTCAGTTCAGTAAAATTAGGACTCTCTTTTACCTTGGTAAATACTGATTAAAACCCAGATGAGGAAGGTCTTAAATGACAAAGATCTCCCCTAGGGAAACAAGTGAGAAGACAGTTAAACACTAAAAAACCCCCCATAAATCTACTCAGTTCATATATGTTTAATATTGAATCACTAGAGACACATTTTACAAGTAAAATAAGCACTCTTGGAAGTGATCTGGGCCAAAAAGCTTCCATTTGTTTTTATGATTCTTTGTTCCAAACTTGTACAGAAATCAATTCTAACTGGGCAGTTAGGGCCTTAAACAGCAAAGATGCTTTAGCTTGCAATGCTGTGGTTGGTTTCCAGAGGGATAATAGTAATTTCTAGGGGTTAGGGAAAAAATAATCTAAACATTCATCTACCAGCTATAAAGGAAAAAGGAGCTGTGAATAATTAAGCATAAATAATTCCAGATCAGAGATCCTGGGGCCAGACTAAAAGCAGTTTTTACATTAACATACCTTCCTATTTGAATTATTTCAGCCCAACCATTGGTGACTTAACATGTGTTAACAAAACTGAGTGAACATTTGGTACCATGGATTATTTTTATAGTACAGAAGTCTGCATTACATTAGCTGTGCATCTGTCTTGCTGGAATACCTTAAGAAAATGGTTGTAAGAACTGCCAGTTTTGCAGAGATTTCAGCTTTTGTTCATATCTGAGCACTGGTGACATTCTTACCTTTGTGAGATCCTTATAAAGTTCTGGATACAGCAATGCCATTTCTGGCTTCACATCCTGATCCAATACTAGAGAGAAGACTGGAAACATAGTATATATGGTTGCATACCTAGGTGAAAGAAAAGTATATAAATTGACACCTTTGTTTGACGTGTAACAATGGAAAGGTCTGAGAAATTTCCTCTATTCTTGTCACCCCATTAAGAGGTTACATGGCATCTTCTAAGGCTATGCAGATCCCTCTCTTCAGACAGCTGATAATAAAGATTTCCCTCTTCTACAGTCTATCTTCAACCTAGTCTGATTGAGTTCCTTGTAGACTCAGTCCAGGTTTTGGTAGCTTAATAATAATTGTACGAGAAGCATGGCAGACAACAACTACATAACTTTATTTAACAAGTTCACATGCTGTATTTATTACCAGACACTGGAACTGTTGGTTTTGACTTACCCTACCATTAGGAATCCTTGGTACAAGGGAACAGATGCAAAATAGAAGACTGATGAAAATACAGCCTATAAAAAGCAGATAATTATATATATTTAATATGATTCTCTATACAAAACACTACGATAAAGAAAAAAAAATCACAATACTGGTTGATTAAGGTTAATGTTATTATATTTCAAAGACAGAGTGCTTTTAACTACTCAGAAAACAAAGTTTTCAATACCTGCATAGTTGAAATAATAAGGCCTCGGTGCATGACAAACTGACCAAGTGCTGCTGATCTTTTGTAGCTGTTTCGACCATGGACCATCAGCAGCCTCCCTATGTGTTTGAACTGGGTGATAGAGAAGTCAGCTGCCAGGGAAGCTTGTTTTCCCTCCTAGGACAGAACAAAAACATCCAAATCTGAAACCCAGTGTATGAGATGTGTTTTGAATTTCAAAATCCTAAGTGATAACTAATTTTAAAAGTCAAATTTTCTCCTGCTTCAGTAACCAACCCTGCCATGAGACACACGGGATAATTTTATTTTAATTAATTGTAATTTTTATTTTTTCTAAGGTGTAGTGGCTGTAACAAGTTTCATCACCTTTCCTGATTCTTTCAAGTAATTGCATGGAAATAACTACAGTGTTTTCTACTTGCATTTAAAAATGTAAAGCAGAGGATGTAAAAGCAAAGAAATAGCATTTTTGTCATCTTATGGTATACAACAATTAGAAATTATAATTTCACTACTGTTTAAGAATAAAGCATCTGATCTCACATTAATACCCCCCTACATGACACATGACAAGGAAACTGTTGACATTACCTTGCCTTCAATTCCAATTCCACAGTCTGCTGCTTGGATCATGCTGACATCATTTCCTCCATCACCTGGAAAATGTCACTGCAAAATTCAGCTCTTCAGAGTTTTTACTCTCCTGGCCTTACAGTATTTTAGAAACCTCTTATGTAAGACTTTAAAGTCTTACAATTAAGCTATGGATTATGATTAATTACTTCAGCATCAAGACTTTTTTTCTGTGGGATAAGGATAACCACTCCTTTCTCACGGAATGGCATTTCTGCTACAGCTCCTATCACCTGGCTGCTGGTAAAAAACTCTCTGGTCTGCTTTCATCTATTTCTCAATGGTGCCATCTACTAGTTCACTGGATGACAGGTTTCTTGCTACTGCAAATGAAGATGTGCCAACAGTTACCTATTGCACAGGTGCGTTTCCCAGTGTGGTGCTGAAGCAGTTTCACTATGTGAGCTTTCTGGGTGGGGGAGCATCGGCAGCAAACCACAGCAGGACACTGACAGGCCAGCTCTACAAATTCATGCTCATAATACTTCAGACAAACCTAAGGAAATAAACAAACACTTGTGTTTACTTCTGATTGAATGCTACTGCACGTGGTCTGGCACAAAAATGCAGCAGAAAGTCCTTTCAGCAAGGTTTGCTGGCACAACATCTGGCTGCAGGGGGCTCGATCAATGTCTGGCCACTTTGCCGGTGCTGTTTGGGTTTTATGACTATGGCAAGTTCTTTGGTGACTGTGTAGGGAGGGATGGAATCCACCTGCCTAAAAGTAAAGGAATATTTGGCAGTGGGTTGGCCAACCTGGTAAGGTGGCTTTAAACTGAAGGGCTCAGAATGTGGGGTCCAAGCTGGTGATGCTCCTGCCATTGCATCCAAATGGGGAATAAGTCAGGTCAACCAGAGCCCTGACACATGTCCCTTAGATGCCTCTCAAGATGAAAAGCAGAAGGCTGACCACCTCAAGGGAGTGTCTGGCTATGGTGGATCCTCTTGCACCCCTCTAGTGAAATCTGCATGCTTGATTCCCTCTCTGAAACCCCTGAACACCAAAGCATGTGGCATGGGGAGTAACAGGAAGATCTCAAGACCTGGGTTGGTGGCAGGGCCTTGATCTCACTGCAGTCTCTGTAAGAGACTCTAGATAAGACTTTTTTAGCAAGGGGGTTGGACTGGATGGTCTCCAGGAGTCCCTCCAATTCACCATTGTGTGATTCTGTATGATCCACCTGTGAGAAAACCCCACATTCTTCTGACTTTATTGCTTTAAACTGACATTCTCCTCCATTTGGAGAGCCAAGATGCTTTCAGCTTAAGAGAAGAGACTTTGACCAGAAGCATACAGATGAATTGAATGTGACAGAAAGCAACTTCTCACCTCAAGTGAGTCCCCAGATATCACCAAGGCACAGTCATGCTTCCTCCTGAAGGCATTGAGTTCTAAGTGAGCCTCTCCTCTGGTGGTAACCTTCAAGAAAAAACACTCACTTAAAAGATTGTTATATTAATTTTCTGGGGAACCAAAGCAGCAAATAGTTTTATTTACTAATTTGTAACTAAAGTAGAAGTGTTAGAGAGCTTTGTATTTTTGTACATTAATCCTGTAGTTATTTCTTTGCAAGGAGTACAGCCACAGAAATAATTCTGTTTGACTCTATTTTCTAACTAATTTAAAACTTTGCATACTTTAAGTTCACACACTTTTATGCTGATCTTTTATTACTAGTTGAGGTAATGGAAATAAAAATCTGACTCAACTAAATAGCTTTTGTTCAGGAAGACTTAATTTGTGGTGTTACAACATGTAAAGGTCAACAAAAATTGATCTGAAGTTTTATCAGAAGCATTAATAATTTAATTGCAAATAGTAGTCTGCAGGGTCTAATTTGCCATTCTGATGCTTCAGAAGAAACTACATTTACATGCAAATTATATTCATATAATTATTTCTGTAGGTGCAAGTGTTTCATTCAGAACAAACACAGACATATGTCTGATCACACAGCACCAATTTTTATTTGGCTTCATTGGAGTTGATGCTATGCAAATAAAATTAATACAATTAATAAAATAGTTAATAAAATGCAAATATGTCGAGTGATAGACAGAATGTTCCATTTTTCTCATGATGATCTGAACTATGCCTGTACTCAGGACATCCCAGTTCAACTCAAGATTAATTCTGCTTGAGTATAAAGAGTTTTATTAATGTGTTAGTACAAGCAAGAAGCACATTCAAATAGCCTAAATTCCTGGATACTCTTTCCTACTGTCTCATTACCTCATGTAGAACCTTCTCCATCATTATTCAGAGGTACCTGACTGCATCCATTGTGATGCACACTGAACCTGGGTCACATGAACAAGGCTACAAACATCTCTGTAGCACATGCACAGCTCTAGGAACAAGCATCCTTCAACAGAAGCAATGCTTTGTAATTCACATCCCTGAATAACAATCAAAATACTGCTCTCCTGACCATTAGTAAAACAACACATCAGTTTTCAACAAGCAGCCAACTACTAATCAAATAAAGCAATGCTTTTTTTATTAGCTGTCCTTTGAGGAACCCACAGAAAGTTGGATCAATACTCACAGGTCTGAAAATGTGAATATCTTGAGTCCTAGATACTAAGTGAGAACTTTTTGCAATGCAAGTTGCTGTCTCCAGTTTGTCTCCTGTTAACATCCATATCTGCAAAATAATGTAGAAGTTTAATCCATTGGACACTGACCTGTTCTCTAAATCTAAATTACACCTCTCTCCAACCTTTTCCTGGAACCATTTGGGATTAGATTACCAAAGAAAACAGACTGCTATGTGCATTTTTAACTGAAATTCATGAGCAGTTTTTACCCCACTGTCCCTTCAACACGACTTGAACGAATTCCAAGGGCAGTTCTGAATACTAGTAACAATAATTCACCTTCTGATCTTTGCTGAGGCTTCTGTTGAGTGCCAAGCCTGATTTGTGCTGCTGTCATACTGACCTTGTGCCAAACTAATTTGGTGTCAGCTAGAACACTTTGCTGCAGACAGTCAGGGCATAAATGGCTGGGAGTCATGCACATTCACCTACTGGTAGTTTTCCTACAGAAGTAAGCCTAAAATCAATGAGGTGGACAAGGGAACTTCACACACAGTGTCTTGTTTGCTTCTGCTAGCTCATGCCCAGTATGGGCTTGGGGCTTGGCATATTTCTTCCTTTATTTATTGAATAAATATGAACACAGGCAAATAACTCGTGTATCGTTACAAGAAGTTGAAAAGTATGTGCTTAGTACCTTTATTCCAGCATTTCTTAGCATCTCTAGAGTTGGTCTAACATCTGCTTGCAGCTGATCTTCTACTCCAGTGAGACACAGCAATTCCATTTCTCGCTCCAAACTTTCTACAACAGGAGCAACCTTCAGGTTTCTATCATGTATGCTTAATTTTGCTTGGTTATATCGACTCTGTTTGCACAAACACAAAATCACTTAGAGTTTGCTATGCCTCACAGAATATACATTCAGTCTACCAATCCATTATAACATGGATTAATTAGGCTAAATGTTTGTCATTAAATATCTTTAATGAAGAACAAGATTAAAAGAGCAAGTTTTACTTTACACCCAATGCTATACATGGTTCTTTTTCCTGACAAGCACCTCGAGAGGATGTCTTCAGGAGAACTATTAAGAACAGGCATCACAGCATGTAAGTAGGAACTGCACTTGTAGATGGTTTTGGGCATGCTGAGGCTACAAAATTAACATTACAGTAGCTTCTGGGAACACAGCCCAGTCACATACCAAAGCAAACCAGTATGACCACAGAATAACCACTAACAACTCACAAAACATCCAATCGATTGTGTGCCATCAGTAGCTTAAAGAGCAATCCTGGTAATAGAATTAATAAAAGAGGAACATTCCCCTTGAACTACACTAAATATGGGGAAGCACAAGATGATTCTGTTCCCTTCCTACCTCAAAGTCTTGATACTGCTCTTCAGTCAGTGATTTTTTGGCAACAACCAGCGTCCGCAGTCCTTCTCGTGCCATGTTGCCACACTAAATGGGGCAAACCACAGAACACTCAGCAAATATTCAACTTTATATACACTTTTTCTACTACATGCTAACAGGAGATACCTCTACCATCACTTTTGGTGTTTCTTTAGACTCTTACCATTATTTTGGAGGAGTCATAAACAGAATAAAAAGCAATTATACTCCAGGTCCCCCGTCTGAAGTGGTTTGCTATTGGCAAGCCCATTAGATTTCCTCTCCTAGCTTAAAGAAAATTTCTTTTAGGTTGAATCTTTAAAAGAAATTAAACCTATTTTTGAGGCAAATCAGAGCTACATTTTCCTTTTCCACTGCACAGACCCCTTATCAGAAAAATATTTACACATTAAAAATAGCCACGGAATAGCACGTCTTAATGAAAAACAAGGCTGTCCAGCACAAAACACTTATTGATTTGACCTCATAAAGCTAAATAAATTAAACAAGCATTTTACAATTAATTGTGCATCATTATCGCCAAAAGTAATTTTTATGACATTTTGCTAGGTCTTGAGGGAGTTTAATTTATTCATGCCCCTGAATAAATCAAAGTGCCCTGCAGCGGGTATTGATTCATATTGCCAATACCATTATGAACATACATGGTGTAATCATTGTATTAACATATTGTCTGTATGTAGGGTCAAAAGAAGATGATTGCTGGTACCAAGGAGAGGCACACAGCAAAAAACAGCATCACTTTTGAGAGTCAGTCAGTAGTTATTTTATATTAAGTTCAACTAACATGGCAAAATTCTATTAATAAGGGCTGCAGCCCTTATTCAACTTTGTAATTCATAAACATAGCTCACTGTAGAGTTTGATAAAACAAGGGCATTTCAGGATAAATAGCTTTATAGCAGAATACTTCTCAGAAGTAATTAGGTTTTATGTGAAAGGTCAGTCAATGAAGAACAAATTTCCTTGTTTTAAGTGGGAACGTGTTCTGCTATGACTACAGCTTTGCTTTTCTTGTGGGTTACTCCAGAACTGGAAATAATTCTAAACCTTTAAACCCACCCAGGATATATGCAACTGGACTTCAAAACTCATTACTGCATTAGTTTAGGTTCTCCTTTAAACCTGATCCAATAATAGCTGATATTTTGATTTTTAATTTGCAGCTTTAACAAAGTTTTTATTTTTCTATTTAAAAATCTTGTTTCTTACCTCTTCTTCTAACCAATCATTGTACTGTACAATAGTGGACATTACAACATCTGCACCCTTCATGTAAAATGTAATTTCTCCTGAAGATTCATCCTAAAATTTTACAAAAGAAATAGAGGTGAAAAAAACCAACAAATCACAACTTGTTTATATAGATTTATTTCTACCTACCAATAACCTAACTGTCTCTTGAAGTAGGCAATGGATTTATCCTTTATAAAAGATGAAGCACCTTGCCAAGAGGTGGTTAAGTTTTATTACTTGCTGTTATTCACCTCTGATTCCAGCCAGACACATATTCCCTACTTTCTCATGAAGAGGATCAGTTCTACCTGAAGTCAGTGTAACATTCTCAGCATCCCTAAACTGCCCATCTCTATTTTGAAGGATCACTGTCATGTCTCCTCTAACTATTCTGTTTCTGTGGTGGCATAAACCATCTACCTCACCACAGAAAGTTTGTTCTTTATCTCTGAAATACTTAATTAATTAAAAAAAAAACAAAACAAATTACTTGGTTTAAATGCCATTTAGAGATGTTTTAATGCTCAAACATCTGTTAGATATTCAGAGACTACGCATGTAGGTAAATATAATCCAAATCAGGAGTTCCTGAGATGGATTTGTCACAGAAGAATTAGATTGCTCTCATCTGCAGGCTTCTTAAGAGTCTCTCTGAACACTGTTAAACAGGCTTTTGGTGCCAACATCACCTGATGAAATAGACTTGCCAAGGTCACTCCAGACCTGAGCACGAGGACCAAGTTCCTATCAAATCTTATGAACTAAACATTCAGTAAACCCCCCCCCCTTTTTGAGATACAAACAAATAACCAGCAGAAGAGCCCCAATTACCCTGACTATGATCCCCATGCGCTTGCTCTCCGAAGTGAAGGGGAAGATCTGCAGGATGTAGTAGGTCAGAATGTGTCCCCCAGGAGTCTTCAGCTGCATGGAGGTCAAATCCCTGTTCACCAGAGTGAGACCAACACTTTCTGTCCACTGCACCAGAGCTACCTAAAGAAAGAAGTAATAAAGCAATTAAAAACCCACAGCAAACAGACAAAAATCCCAAACAAAGAGGGAAAAGATATGGTTCAGTATGAAAAATCTATTATACTGTTATATTAATCAGGCTGAAGCCAAACAACTGTTGCTAAGGTGAAGTCTAAACTTTCCCAAGAATCTAGGAAAAACAGGGAATAGCAATAGGCTAAATACAAAATTCTGAATACATCAAATTAGTATCTTCCTTCAGAAAGCTTAGAGAAATTCTTATGGGGAACATACAAACTTATTTGAACTTATTTCCTTAAATGAGGCATTAGGAGTAACAAATCTAATAAAACATTATGCAAAATCAGAATAATTTCTGTACCAACAACAATGTTAAGTGTAAGTAAAAGATATTTGGAGTATATGTTTAATTTTTTTTTATTAGATGTACAATTACATGCAAGTTGAGACACTGTAATATGCAGTAAATACATTAGCAAAGGATATTCTAAGCTTACTTTGTTCACTTGCACTGTTTTATTACTTTAATATATATTATGCAATATATTACTTTGTGTATATATATAAAATATATCTAGTTTAGCTCTTACTATGTTAAATGAGATGTTAGCCAGGCTTACACCACTGCAACCCACAAACATGCTTGTAAAAGTCCCTTTTACAAACCCAGAAATGCTGCATTTTGCAGCAATCACCATTAGCATTTATTCCTTTAAAAATGAATACCTGCAGAAAACTGCTTTACTGGGAGTTTAGACAGAGCCATTTTCCCTATTTAAATGGGAAGTTGCTGAGAGAAAAAAAAATTATATATTTTTTCTCAACAATCTTATTTTTATTTTTCCAAATGTTTGTCATTATGGGGAAATAGATTTTTAAATAGCTAGAAAGAGGATTATAATGAACCCCCCATGATTTTTATGGAACCTGCCTCTGTTGTTAATCTCAGGTAAAAATGACAAAAGTAAAAATCAAGCATTTTGATAAAAGCCATGTAAGAATTTAAATCCCTCACTAAGTTCAACAGACATGATGACTAATGACTCAGAATTTCACCCGGAGCAAATAAATCACTGGAGCTGCTCCAAAAAATTAAAACCAGGGGAAAAAATGTGCTGTGTGAATCCCTAAAAATCCTAGCAGTGCGAATCTGTGTCAGGCATCACCAAATGAAAACCCAGCAAAATGCAGTTAGAGAAAAGAACACACTTTGAAAAGCACCATTTGCAAATCTCAACAACAAAACAGAAATGATCACAGGAAGTCTTTTTAGAGATTTTTCTTCTTCAATAACAGTACCATACAAGCTGCAAATGATCCAATACTCACAAGGTTAATTTTCAATTTTCACAGTGAAAGGTTGCTATTACATTCTGACCTGTAAATTGCATCTTTCTGCTAATACCCTATCATCTCATTTGTGTCCCTTTGCAGCAAGGACTGAAGTGTTCTATATTTGGTGACTCACATCTGTTTATTATTTCCTTTATGCTTGGCTTCACCTACCATTTCAATTAGCATTTTGCAGCACAGTCATTTTGGATTCTTATACCTGGCCTACACACAACTGCTTTTTTTTTTTGCTTTTTTTTTTGCTTTTTTTTTTTTAATTGATCAGTGCAAATACCATAGCAGAAATAGTCAATAAGGCTCAAGAGTCAAATAGATGCCTAAAAGGCAACTGAACAAACTTGAGGGCAACACATGAGGTTTGACTCTCATCACTCAGAATGAATCAGAGCAGCTGGACTTTCACAGCAGCCAGCACATCACAGCCATTAAAATAACCAAAGTTTTCAGAATATATACATTTTAAAAGTACATCATATTACATTCAAATCTATTTCACAAGTGGCATGAAAATCTGAATTATAAATCATAACAAAGGAATAGAAACTAAATGGCTGGCTACACACAGTTCAGGAAGAGGATTCTTACCCAAGTCTCTCTCCATGAGGTTTCCCCTCCACAAACAGATTTTTGTCTCTTCATCACATTTCTGAAACCTTGCACTAAAATGGGCTGGCAATCTAGTGTGTGTACATCAAGAACCCAGAGAATGCCAGGTAATGTGGCTTTTAGAGCCTGACACAGTGGATGGAATCAGGTAAAGAAAAGCAAATGTTGGACAAGCAGAAGTGTCTTTACTGGTGATGCTACCAGTTTGCTTAAAAAAAACGGTAGTTGTCAGAAGCAGAACATGCTCATGATTTTGTTTCTTAAAAAAGTATTTTTAA